>JASANG010000344.1:0-56253 GCA_030248215.1 Enoplolaimus lenunculus | reverse complement strand
AAAACAAGGATACGGAGACAAAATTGAAAAAGGCGATGGACGAAATAATGACGTTGCTGGGCGAGAAACGGCAGTTAGAAACTCAACTGCGGGAGCCGAGCAAGGTCCGGAAGCAAGGGAACGGGAAACTTAAGGAGGTGGAGAGGAAGGAATCGGAATCGTCGTCAGAGGAGGACACGGTACAACGGAAAGGAGTGCTGAAAAGGCAGAGGTCGGCGACACCGGGCAGGGTACCAAAGGTGGTACGCTTGGAAGTTGGTTCAGGAGAGGAATCGGCGAGAGCGACGGCTGTAAAAGCGGTCGAGCCGAAAACAGTAAGTGAGCCGAAGGTGGCGGGAGCAGCAAAACAGCGGACCGCGGCGACAGCCGGGGCGAAATCCCCAGCGCGGCGGAGTAGACCGAGAGATCCGGCGTGGAGGGTACCGAAAATAGGTAGAGGTATCGTCGCATTTCCGGATATGGGCATCGTAACGGTACATCACTTCTTACCATTGTATAAAGGAGGGTACCAGTTCCGGTTGCACGCGGATTATTTCCAGGCAAACGAGAATCCGCCGAGGCCGGATTTAGGACTACCGGGGGAAATATTGGAGAAGCTGGCGTCCCATTGGGCGGTAGCGGCTTTAAGAGCCTATGAGTTTTACTTGCATAGGGAGGCGTTGATCGATGAATGGATGGAATGCCTCAACTATGCGGAGCGAGGTCTGGCGGCATGCGTATTTCGGATGATGGATATAGTGCTAGAAACATACCAGGGGTTGATGAGGTGGGTCGCGCGGATAGTCAGAGAAGTGGCAACCCTGGCGATAACGGCGCCGAACACATGGTTCGGCAGGGCTCCGCCGGATTTTTTCCTACCGCTATCGTCTCATGTGATTATGCAGTTATTCGACAAATCACAAGACGAAGGGGTGAAACGGAGCAGGACGTTGGTCACAGCTCGGGCATACCAGAATCAACGGTACTGGAAGGCGAGGCGGAGTTTCGAGAAGGACAATTTATGGGCAATGCGCGCGACCAATCCTAAAGATCGGGCGGACAGAAAGGAGCGGTTGCGCGGGTTGCAAGCGGAGATGACTCGGGAAACGGAGAGGCAGTTTTCGTTCGAAACGGTGAAGGCGGCGGCAAGGTTATTTGGGTATTTCAATAAGACCTTTGCATATCCGGCGGATAGAAAGAAAACGGAACTGCCAGAATTGACGTTACCGGAGGTCACTCGGCGATCCATGTCAAATATGGTAGAGAATTTTACGAGGAAGGAAACGGGGGAACTGAGAAGGATCGCGGATGCGAATACGCAGGCGCTGGAAATTTGTCGGGGCTACTTGTTAAGTGAGCGACGAGTAGCGCCGAGCGCCGAGCCGATGGATATACAGGCGCAGGAGCAGCCGCAGCCGAGCACGAGTGGGAAGCCGACACAGGCGGAAGCTCAAGCTCGGGCTGGGGCAACGGAGACGGTGGCACGACAGGCACAACCCGAAATTACTAGGGAGCCTGTGGTGAGAATGACGCGAATAGAAACGGAAACGGAAGGGGCGCGGGAAGTGACTCAACTGGCGCGAGAATCTGTGGGGAGCCAATTGGTGACGGAGCAGATTAGTGAGGAAGAGATCGAGTCGGTACCGGATGATGATATTCAGGAAGTGACGCCGGAAAAGGGGTCAAAACGGGGAAGGAGGCGACGGGGAAGCATAAAGGAAAAGGTAAAGGCAAAGTAACGGCTTGGGAATCCGGTACGGAGACACCACAGTCGAGTGTGGGCGCGGGGGAAAAAGTAATGTCTCCCCGGCGATCTCCGAGGATACAGCAACAGGAAGGAAAGTCGCGAGAGGAATTTTGGAAACAGTTGCAGCAGTTGGCGGTGCCACCACCGGAACCACCACCGGCTCCAACTCCGGCGCCACCAGTAGTGTCGCGGGATCCAGGAAAGGACGAGCAGCCGCCGGCACCGGGGTATATTCGGGTGCGAAATGCGGCAGGTGAGTGGAAATGGAGATTTGATCCAAAGACGCACAGGGCAGCTTCGCAACGACGCGCCTCGGAAAGGGGCAAGGGCCGAGGCTATGTGCGTCCGACGTCGGGATCAGCGTCGAGTAGGATTGGACCGAGACAGGCGAATCCGGTGTATGATTCGTCAGCCGTGTATGCTAGTACAGCAGCAGGGTCGTACGGTCCGGTTTCAGTGAGCCAGGGGAGGGGCGTGGGCCCACCCGTGGAAACTCCAGCGGTACAGTATCAGATTCGGCAGGTACCCGTGGAGCAGTATCAGGCGACGGTTGGCGGCTATGCGGTTCAGCCACAGGTTGAACAGTATCCGGCAACGGTTAGTGGGTATGTGGCTCAGCCACAGGTCGAGCAGTACTCAGGCACGGTGAGCGGATACGTGGTTCAGCCGCAGGTTGAACAGTATCCGGCCACGGTGAGCGGATATGTGACTCAATCGCAAGTTGAGCAATATCCGGGAACGGTTGGCGGCTATGTGGATCAATCGCGGGTTGGCGACGATCGACACTATTATCGGCGGCAAACGGAGACAGTGCGACAGCGGATCAGCGAGATTCCGCGTGCGGATCGACAGCAACAACAGCAATCGACGGCACAATCGCAGGATCGACGTTTCGTGACACAAGAAGAGGTGGATGCTTACTATGGGCAGGCGCCGTCGATGCACAGCCGGCATTTTTAAAGGACTTTATTGGGGATGTTAATGGTCAGGATTAGGGACGCTGGATATGGAGAAGAAATGGGCTAATTGTTGTATTGTTCGGGGTGCTGGGGTGCGGGTACGCTTGGATTCGTTTGGACTTTATTAGGGGCAGGGTACTGGTCAAGGGTAGTACGCTGATGGATGGGGTTATGGCTACGGGTATGGACGCAATGACGGATAGTCTTGGGTCGACTTTTGGTTATGCTAAAAATAAAAGAAAATAAAAAAATTGTTATTGTTTTGTTATTATTATTATTGTGATTATATGTTGTTTGTTGTTTACGCTTTTTAGCGACGGCAAAAAAGGCAGTAAAATAGGGCCATAAAATTTGTTCGATGCCGGGGTCGGCATCTGTGCCGAAGGGGGGTTGTAGGTGGCTGTGCCACACTCAAATATATTTCAACCTAAAAACTAAAACAAAACTAAAACCAAACCTAAATCCACGCCTTAAGGGAGTCCCCGGCTCCGCCTAGTCTCTCTTAGAACTTAAGTTAGGGCGTTGCTAAACGGCGTAGGAAATTATAAAATCTATGCATGGCGGCTACGTCCGCATGGTAATAGTACTCAGGGGCCCTGCGCGGCCGTTAAATATATGTTCGTCAAGCTTAGTGCGCCAAAGCACATAGCTAGGGGTTTGGGGGGTAATGTATTGTTGTTGTTGTTGTTGTATGTGTTGTTCCAATGGCGAAAGTGTGTGTCCCTAAGGTGCCCGAGACACCCGGGACACACAAAAATATGCAAATCAACTCCATATGGGGGCTGGGGTAGCCAGCCTCCATAATCATTATTATAGTGTCAACTTAGAAAATGCGGCGGCTTATATTTTGCGTGTGTGTTACCTAACGGAGCTTACCTTTATAGTTTACGGATTTAGCGGAGTTGAATTGCGTAGTGAAACGGGTGTCTTAGGCGGATAAGGAGTTTAACTGGATAAAGAGTCACGGTAGCTCCGATGTGAGTACGGTGAAACCGGCTAATTAGGGATTCATTACGGAAGCGCATAGCGCGGAGCCTACGGGCAGTACCAGGAGAACCGGGGTTATTTGGGGAATGTGTTAAGGAGTTACTTGGGGTTATTAGGAGTTACTTGGGGATAAGTCGATTCTAGCGGGGCTAGTTTCGGCTGTCGGATTTTGGATTTACTTGGGAATTTTGCGGTAATTTGGGGATTTACGGAGTTACGGAGTTGTCACGTTACGTTTGCATTTGTTTTGTTCGGTGTGAGCTTGTGACTTAGTGGAACAACAGGGTTAAGTATATCGTAGTTGACGTGCGGAAAGCACCTAAACAAAGGAACTTTCGGCACATTTGGAGATTAATAAGGTCGGCAGCATAAGCATTTTTACTCGTTTACTTGTGTACTCGGTACTTGTGCTTTACTGAATATAGCTTTAACGTGGTGTTGGGAGGGAGTAAAAGGAAAACGACTGCGTTTACTGAATCAGAGCGATATAAGCGTCATTGGAAACGGACCTGAACGCGGAGTTGGTGGTTTCAACCCTTAACCGAAATCACGAACTATTCACATGGCCCATAGATGAATAAATGAATATATAAATATGCATACTCCGGATACATAAAAACAGCAGCATTGCGTCTATTTCCTATCTTACGCAATTTTGTGATTAATATGAGGTTATTGTTGTGCTCAAACTTCCACCAGACCGCACTGTATTAAGCCCCGAGGACAAAAAGGGTTCATAATACGCGACAGATTTAGACTGACCGTCGTTGAATGTTTTGTAGTTTATTTATATATTTTCTTTTCCACGTCGGCTACAAATTGTTTACGGCGTTAAGTCGGCAATTTTATTTTATGAAATGAAGTAACAAATCGTCAAACGGATAACAAAACAATTATTTGACTCGATATTAAGCATTGATTTTATAAGCTTTTACAACTCTCAACTGTCGATGTTGAAATGTCTCCAAAATGAACTTTTAGTTATAGTCTAAAATAGATTTTGCGATTGAAACTTTCAATCCATTTTGTTACAATGAATAAACGATTGGAAACGGACAAAAACGTAAACTTTTTTCTTCGTTTTTCCTGAAACGGTGGAAAAAACAAAAAAATTTTATTAAAATTTATATTTAATTTTAGCAAATAACTTGCATAACAGCGACAAAATGTACTGCGGATTACGGGTTTCGCTCTACATTTAGCAATACATTTTTGATTGGATATACCGGACGTTTTTGATACTTGTCTGATTGTTACCGTGATTCGTGATGCAGAAGTAGATGTATACTGTTGCCGCAACTGAGGCTTAATTGTATTCACGATGCTTTTACTGCTAAATCCTACTTCTTTGACCTCAAAATGATTGCTGAGTTTTTATTTTTATCGTTTTCCTGGATACACATTTCCAATTGCGTAAACGCGAGAATTTTGAACGAAACTTTTGATTCAATTCGTGTAGCAATGAAACTACAAATCCTATTAGCAAATATTTTGCCAAACACAAATCTAGAATGTTGTAGCCAGCCAGGCTGGCAGACGTCTTTTTGGATATCTGACACATTTGCAGTCACTACCCTATGCCTTAGTCATTTTTCCTTGAAGTATGCAAAATGTTTTTCAAAGATTAAAATTTAAATTTCAAAATTTAAGATCATGTTTATTATTAAGTTAAACTTCAAGTAAGAGGACTGTAAAAGATGTTTTTGAAAATAAGTTTATAAAAGTTAATTATAAGAAAACACCACTTGAAACCACGTTATTCAGATGATGGCTTCTGTATGACATTATTATATCATTGTAATATCTCTACTAAAGCAAGAGCGGAGGTATCTTACGTAACGAAAATATAAGTTTCGTAATTCATCGCAGTAGCGGCAGATTAAGGAATTGAGATTAATAGGGTTTAATTATGAAATTGTTTATACACTGCGAAAAATGGTGAGTCAAATTGACTCTTCCAAAATAGGCTCTACGGGACTACAAAAACTGAGTCAAATTCGACTTCGCCAGAGTCAAACGTGTGACTAAAAATATTACTAAACGATGACTTACCAGCTTTTTAATGTTATGTGGCATACGGTCCTTTCGAGTAGCCTTTAGCTGTAAAGACGCCTACATGCTTAAATCTGGTGTTGTTGACACTCTTACATTGACGTCTTTGTATCTTGGTTAGAAACGCAAATAAAACATTGTTTACATTGTTTTTGTATTAAACACTTGAATCTTGAGAATTCCTATCGGGTCTCAGGTGCGATACGTAACTCGACAAATCAATATTTGACATAATCAAATTATGTTGACCGCACAATGAACCCTCTTTTATTTTTTGTTTTCATTTTCACGCTCTGCGAAAACAAAATACCCTTAAATGGCATAAATTTGCCATTTGAACCAAATGTTTTGCAAACCTCGTTTTACGCATGTCTTACAATCCTGTGAAACATAAAAAAGCGGAATAACCTTTTGGTAAAATATGAAAGGAACTATAACCTCGGCTCGTATTCTCAAATGTGTGTACAGGGTTGGAACCGGCCCGGTTTTTAGGGCCCGGGCCCATTACATTCAGTTCGAGCCCAGCCCGCAAATTTTATATAGGTCACCTATTACCAATTAGTGATAGGTTTTGTAACTTTCGAACCAATGAAGCTTTACCTCAAAATTCGGCAATTTTTCGGCAACTAATTGGGTCTATTTTTTTACCAATTTTGAGGTCAACAACTACAACTGTTAGCGAGTTTGAAAATCTATCGCTAATTGATAATAATTGCTTTACACATTTGAGAATATGGGCCCTCGAGACCGATCTATATTTTTGTTAGTTAAAAGTATTTTGGGAAACGCATATATTTCAATCCGTCAGCCACCTGATAACCACTTCATGCCGTTTGGTTAATTTTGGTGATTTCTAATAGCCCAAATCGAATATGTTGTCTGCTATCTCTTAACGAAACTATTTGATTTTGACGAAAATTTCTTAATATTTAAACTTAATTATGCGATTTGCTGTGTTAAATTGCGTTATAAAATAAATCAGCTTTATTTTTCTGATGTCTACAAATTTTGAGTTTCCATGGCGGCCAACAAATAAATTCTGGTCGTATGCTAATAATAAGGGTTGCACTATACTTGCCTTGCAGCGCCGTATGGCGCCGTACGTCATCATCGGACACCGGCGTTATAGTACGCGAGCTATCCGCTTGCAATACCACACGGCGATGGATGGCGACGGACGGATGCGGACAATGACACAAGACAATGGACGGCGCTGTCCGAAATGCATAGCGCTACCATAAAACGGTCTTTTCAATATTGTCAAACGTTATATAGCATTTACTAGACTACAAGTTTTAGGGATTTTTCGGCGACGGGATATTGATTGAGTTGCAGAGATATGATTTGGCAATGCCAGGACTAGAAGCTGAAATTTAGTACAAGTTCCTAGCAATACTTATTGATCAGGCAAGACTTGAGTGCAGTGTCGATTTCGCAATAGTTTATGTCCTAGCCAGAAAATGACCTGGATTTAAAAAAATTTTCGCAATTTGTCATTGTTATACCAGTTTAGACCTAATTGGCTCGGCGTCAAGGTAAACGATTCATTATGAGGAAACGAAGTTTGGGCCAATGTAAAGAACAGGGGCGGATTAGAAACATATTCCTAAGAGTACATGCCGAAGTATAAGGCCTAAGCGTACGAATGAGCATATTCCTAAGCCTAAGCCTAAGCCTAAGCCTAAGCCAGGCAAAAAATTAGTCTAAACCTTAAGCTTACTCTATTCTAGTCCCACAGAAAAACGTTCTGCCCGTGCTCTTTTACATGGGCTGAAGTTTGCAAGTTTTTCAATGAGGTAAATTTAAAAGTGCCATATGCATAAAAATCGTTTAGTTATCAAAAAACAGCTTAAGAACCCATGGATAATAGGCTGCCATTCGAATGAGTTCTTAAAGAATTTATCAACAAAATTGTCAAAAATTTCAACTTTTTGTAGATTATTTGCACTTACGGTCGCGCTATATTTTGTGAAGAAATTTTAACATCACCCGATGTCGTCTCGTTACTGGTATATATCCGGTATTGCAACTATCTGTTGAATTAAACGTTTATTTGTCTTGTGTAAGTAGCTTGAGCGATAATGCAAGGTTCAAAAGTTAAGTATGCTTTAAAGTTTCGAACTCAACTTTATCCGATCCTGGAGTCAGTTATGCGACATAGTTAGCGATAATTGACATTTATGGACTCTAATTAGGGTTTAGGGACTGCATCCGCTTACAGAATCTTATAGAGATAATGATTCCTATTGATTTGGACTCAAAACGGGGACCCCCTCTTATTACCCCTCCTCTTACTCGGGTCACCACAGTACTAGCTACGTCATTGACTTTTACAAAATGATCACATGACGCCCGAAATGGTCCGCTTTTATGACGCATTGAAATTCCCTACAGCACCTAGACAATTAAGGGAGATTGGCCAAAGGTAAAAAAATTAGGCATAAATGTTTTCGAAGGACGACGTAGGCTTCAGATAGATTATTCATGGCTAAACAACTGGCTTTTGAGCTTTATCTGGTTGGAGTGATTTGTGAAGTTGAAATCGTCCTGCAGTGAAAGCAGACAATAAATTTACAACAATTACACGCCACGGTTTGCGAAAGTCTTTCCGAAACATAAAACCCCACTTTTCACCTGAAATTTTAAGCTCAACCGTAAAAAAGTAAACGTAAACTCAGTAGCTTAATGACCACACCGTTACCTGAGGTTCATTTCGGACAACGATAAGCTGAATTGTTTGAACTTCAAAATTTAGATAAAAAAGTTGTTCGAAATCGTGTTAAAAGGTAGTTTTATTATCTCCCCAGAGATTACGGACGAGGATATATCTCCCAATCGATCTCTTTGTACACGTCCCTAAGATATATCTCTCTATCAATCCCTTTGTACACGTCCCTAAGATATATCTCCCTATCAGTCCCTTTGTACACGTCCCTAAGATATATCTCCCTATCAATCCCTTTGTACACGTCCCTAAGATATATCTCCCTATCAATCCTTTTGTACACGACCCTAAGATATATCTCCCTATCAATCCCTTTGTACACGTCCCTAAGATATATCTCCCTATCAATCCCTTTGTACACGTCCCTAAGATCTATCTCCCTATCAATCCCTTTGTACACGTCCCAAAGATATATCTCCCTATCAATCCCTTTGTACACGTCCCTAAGATATATCTCCCTATCAATCCTTTTGTACACGACCCTAAGATATATCTCCCTATCAATCCCTTTGTACACGTCCCTAAGATATATCTCCCTATCAATCCCTTTGTACACGTCCCTAAGATATATCTCCTATCAATCCCTTTGTACACGTCCCAAAGATATATCTCCCTATCAATCCCTTTGTACACGTCCCTAAGATATATCTCCCTATCAATCCCTTTGTACACGTCCCTAAGATATATCTCCCTATCAATCCCTTTGTACACGTCCCTAAGATATATCTCAATATCAATCCCTTTGTACACGTCCCTAAGATATATCTCCCTATCAATCCCTTTGTACACGTCCCTAAGATATATCTCCCTATCAATCCCTTTGTACACGTCCCTAAGATATATCTCCCTATCAATCCCTTTGTACACGTCCCTAAGATATATCTCCCTATTAATCCCTTTGTACACGTCCCTAAGATATATCTCCCTATCAATCCCTTTGTACACGTCCCTAAGATATATCTCCCTATCAATCCCTTTGTACACGTCCCTAAGATATATCTCCCTATCAATCCCTTTGTACACGTCCCTAAGATATATCTCCCTATCAATCCCTTTGTACACGTCCCTAAGATATATCTCCCTATCAATCCCTTTTTACACGTCCCTAAGATATATCTCCCTATCAATCCCTTTGTACACGTCCCCAAGATATGTCTCCCTATCAATCCCTTTGTACACGTCCCTAAGATATATCTCCCTATCAATCCCTTTGTACACGTCCCTAAGATATATCTCCCTATCAATCCCTTTGTACACGTCCCTAAGATATATCTCCCTATCAATCCTTTTGTACACGACCCTAAGATATATCTCCTTATCAATCCCTTTGTACACGTCCCTAAGATATATATCCCTATCAATCCCTTTGTACACGTCCCTAAGATATATCTCCCTATCAATCCCTTTGTACACGTCCCTAAGATATATCTCCCTATCAATCCCTTTGTACACGTCCCTAAGATATATCTCCCTATCAATCCTTTTGTACACGACCCTAAGATATATCTCCCTATGAATCCCTTTGTACACGTCCCTAAGATATATCTCCCTATCAATCCCTTTGTACACGTCCCTAAGCTATATCTCCCTATCAATCCCTTTGTACACGTCCCTAAGATATATCTCCCTATCAATCCCTTTGTACACGTCCATAAGATATATCTCCCTATCAATCCCTTTGTACACGTCCCTAAGATATATCTCGCTATCAATCCCTTTGTACACGTCCCTAAGATATATCTCAATATCAATCCCTTTGTACACGTCCCTAAGATATACCTCCCTATCAATCCCTTTGTACACGTCCCTAAGATATATCTCCCTATTAATCCCTTTGTACACGTCCCTAAGATATATCTCCCTATCAATCGCTTTGTACACGTCCCTATGATATATCTCCCTATCAATCCCTTTGTACACGTCCCTAAGATATATCTCCCTATCAATCCCTTTGTACACGTCCCTAAGATATATCTCCCTATCAATCCCTTTGTACACGTCCCTAAGATATATCTCCCTATCAATCCCTTTGTACACGTCCCTAAGATATATCTCCCTATCAATCCCTTTGTACACGTCGATAAGATATATCTCCCTATCAATCCCTTTGTACACGTCCCTAAGATATATCTCCCTATCAATCCCTTTGTACACGTCCCTAAGATATATCTCCCTATCAATCCCTTTGTACACGTCCCTAAGATATATCTCCCCTATCAATCCCTTTGTACACGTCCCTAAGATATATCTCCCTATCAATCCCTTTGTACACCCCTACTTTTTCTTCTCTTTTTTTTTTTTTTTTTCCCTAACTATATCTCCCTAACTAATTTGTAACGTCCCTAACATATATCTCCCTATCAATCCCTTCTGTACACGTTCCCTAAGATATATCTCCCTATCAATCCCTTTGTACACGTCCCTAAGATATATCTCCCTATCAATCCCTTTGTACACGTCCCTAAGATATATCTCCCTATCAATCCCTTTGTACACGTCCCTAAGATATATCTCCCTATCAATCCCTTTGTACACGTCCCTAAGACATATCTCCCTATCAATCCCTTTGTACACGGCCCTAAGAGATATCTCCCTATCAATCCCTTTCCGTACACGTCCCTAAGATATATCTCCCTATCAATCCCTTTGTACACGTCCCTAAGATATATCTCCCTATCAATCCCTTTGTACACGTCCCTAAGATATATCTCCCTATCAATCCCTTTGTACACGTCCCTAAGATATATCTCCCTATCAATCCCTTTGTACACGTCCCTAAGATATATCTCCCTATCAATCCCTTCTCCTTTCCTCTCCTTTCTCTTTGTACACGTCCCTAAGATATATCTCCCTATCAATCCCTTTGTACACGTCCCTAAGATATATCTCCCTATCAATCCCTTTGTACACGTCCCTAAGATATATCTCCCTATCAATCCCTTTGTATACGTCCCTAAGATATACCTCCCTATCAATCCCTTTGTACACGTCCCTAAGATATATCTCCCTATCAATCCCTTTGTACACGTCCCTACGATATATCTCCCTATCAATCCGTTTGTACACGTCCCTACGATATATCTCCCTATGAATCACTTTGTACACGTCCCTACGATATATCTCCCTATCAATCCCTTTGTACACGTCTCTAAATGTAAACACCGAAACTTTTAAATTGACTCTATTATCACAGCTGGCTAACAAACCGATACATAAATTATTGTCAGGAACACATTAATTTTTGCTTATATTCTTTTTAGTAAATTGAATTGATCCTTGCAAATAGTTGGTTTCATAGGCATTGTTGCCTTCTCGCAATTGCGGGCCTTGGACCACCATCCTCTGGACAAGTAGCTTACTCGCTAGACCAACGACCACGAACACCCGTGACGGATACCACTCGGATTCGTCCGCAGGACTACCCGTTGGTCGCAACCGTACCATTATGAGGTACCCACCTACACAATGATTTGTTGGCAGCTACAGCCCAGGTTAAAAACGACCGTTGAAAAACGACGGGCTGATAATTTAAGTCTTTAGCGGATAAAAACTCGTTTTCAGTGAATAAAATATGGCGTACGGTCGGGTTTACTCACGTCAAATTAGGAACTAAAAAGCAAAAGGAACCTAGTATATATATTTACCGGTAAAACCAAAACGGTTTCATTTCTTTGCGAGTAAACTGTTCATTACGGTATTGTTGCATATTTCCAGTAGCGAATTGAGAAAATTTCTGACGGTAGCGCTTGTGATATGGAGAATAAAGCTTGACGAGCTATAAGACAAGTCCAAAAGCAAAAAACAATTTTAGTCAAATATTACGTGGAACAAAGTTTGGTTTTGATTGCTGCTGTGGGCCATGGGTCATAGCCTGCGTGGTGTCCCCATTTATAATAGTTATCTTTCATTAAGGAACTATGTTGTTTATCATATATATAATGGAAAATAAGGCAAGACACATGCTTAAATTGTTGTTTTTTTAAAAAATTATATGTTTATATAAATGCTCAACTGAAAGTTTTGTTGTTTGATTGGGCCAATGTATAGAACAAGGGCGGAACAGTAGTATAAGCTTATTCCTAAGCATAAGCCTAAGCTTAATCCTAAGCCTAAGAATGAGCTTATACCTAAGCCTAAGCGTAAGCCTAAGCAAAAAATAGGCTAAAAAGCTTAAGCTTACTCTATTCCAGTCCCATAGAAAAACGTTCCGCCCCTGATGTTTACATGGGTCGTTGATTGCATCCCCAAGACGGAATATGACTCAAAGGCCTATAATATAAGTTTTAATGTTTTATGAATATACTTATATTTGTACAGGAGTTATATAAGTACAAGGTGTATGCGAGAGCACTAGCTGATCCAGAGGAGGGCGGGTAGGGTCGTACGCCCCCCTCTCAGAATTTTTTGCAATAAAATGGTAAGGTCCTACTCTACACTATACAATTTTTCCCCTCAGAAATTTGTTTTACGATAAAAGGACGCTACTTTACAATTTTTCGCTGCCAGTTTATTGCCAACCCGTCCCAGTCAGAAATTTCTGGATCCGCCTCTGGGCAGGAGGGACGTAGCCAGGACTGCACTCCGGGGTTGGGCAACCTCATGTTCAGAATTTTCCGGCAAGCCAATATGGTGAGCAAGAAATTTTTTTAGAATTTTTTTGGGTTGACGTAATTCTGGATCAAGGTTGGGCATCGGAAACAAACCAACGATGAAAGGTCGGAAAACATTATAACTGTGCATATTAATCTTAGCGAATAACGTGCCGAATAACGACAAACGCTAACGTATCATAATTGTGTGATTTGGTAAATTTTGTAATACCAGTTGGTTAAGACATATTAGATATTTTTCGTGTTTGCGTTTACTAAAAATAGTGATTGAGCTAAAATACAAGCTTGAACCATTTCTATAGCCTCAGACAGTTGAGGTGTAATTTTACTCGCAACGATTTTGCTGATGCATATTCATTTCTTATCTCCAAATCATTCCTGTATATTATATTAACTTTGTTGTTTTGTTTGATGCAAAATTTCCAGTTGTGTGTACACGGCAAAAAATGGTGAGTCAAATTGACTCTCTCCGAAATAGCATCTAAGGGACTAAATGAACTGAGTTAAATTCAACCCCGCCACAGTCAAACATGCGACCTGGTGAGTGGAATTTTCTACTTACGGTCCGTAAATGGAAACAGTCCAGAATTTTTCATTAGTCCACAAACATCAGTTACATCAAGAGCGGATAATGACTCGTTTCAATAGTGTGCCACTGGGCACATCCTGTGTAGAATAGAATGTACCCGGCCCGCGTTGCGTTTTTGCCATACCCTCCTTATTTAGAGGGGGGTACAACCGGTGTAAATCATGGCACCTTACATATGCAGCGGCAAACATACTACCATTATAGTTTAATTTTGAGGTGTATATTCAAGTGATAGCGACCCCCTTTAAACAAAGGGGGTCGGTCAAAAACGCAACACCCGATAGTACATTTTGTACGACGCGTGACCCCTAGAGTTTCACTCTCTTGTCATTATCCACTCTTGGTTGTACTAATCTGATTGTATAAATGAATTCTGGACCAAATTAGATACAGTACAGAAATTGACGCTTTACTCCAACTACAATGTTATCTTACTCATTACAGCGTGCACAAGAATAAAAAACACATTTCTAAGATAAACTATTAACCATAGAAAATGGCTGGAAACGGTTAAGAAAAGTACAAATAACTGAAGGTGGATTCAAAAACAAATAACAGTCCGGATCCGAATAGCGAGGGGGCATAGGTGGATCCAGAAATTTCTGGGAGGGGGAGAGTTGCACAAGTGGAAAATGTTAAGTTTTGGCACTGTTTATACATAGTTTCACGCATCAAAAATTAGCATTGTAAGTTCGATTTCAAGCCTGAAAAAATTTATACTCGGCAGTCGGCGAGGGATTTATCCCCCCACCCCCCGTGGATCTGCCCTGTGAGGGGGTACTCTTCTGCAGAAGTGTAATACGTATCAATCACAGTCACCCGCCCCATATTAGGATCGTGCATATTCAATTTTTTTTCATTTTTGGTTTTTCTCAAAAAAACGTTTTTTCCGTTCAATTCAATTGTTAAGAAAAGCCATCCCTGTACCCAACTCTTCAATATTCATTCAAAAGTTCGCCGTTCTTGTTTGCTCACTGTTCTTTAAATTTTCATTTATGTTTTTTTGCCATCAGCTTGATTTCGGTGCTGGAAATTGCATGACTTTCACGCTTATACCTGAATAATTTCATTTTCTATAATTTCAACTACACTGTCCATTTCAGTAAGTAGATTTTAACTCAGAATGATTTGAATCTACTCAGTGGTCTGAGCTCTGAATAAGGTCTTTCCGAACTCCGAATTCTGAATTGATTGAACTCGTTCTGAGTTAATTAATCAAGTAACCCAGAATTATAAAAATCAGCTCAGAGTGAGATAATTTCGACTGTTATTAACGCATAAAAATCCAGAAATCACTAATTCTCGTTCTCTCTCAGTTGATTAGTCAACTCATCGGAATTTGCAGTGTAGATTTTGTTGACATATACCATGCATATCTTGTAGTAGATGGTATGAAATGGTCAAGTTTTTCCTCATCAACACCGAGCACAAATTTTTGGCCAATTTGAAGCTTGGATTATACAAATCTGCAGCCAAATTTTACCGTATATATTCTAAAACGGTTCCGAACTTCCTGTATATATACTAAAGTAACTTTACACAAGTTTAATTAATATGTCAACAAAATGTGCTTTGTTATTCATGGTCCTATTATCGATTTCTTAGTATTCGTGGGTCGTTATTGTTTTCCGTTTATTCTAACAAAGGCTTTCGCCGCCGTTGTTTAAGGCTAAACTTGAGTTCATTCAGTAATTTCTTGTAATAACGCAGTTTGACTACACGTCAGTGGCGAACCGAGGAATTTTATATGGAAGGGACTGCGCTCAAAAAACATCTAAAAGACTGTATGGGTGGTGCCAATCTGTTGTCAAAAGTTGGAGGTCAATTCAGTAATTTAGACATGTTCTCACTTTCCAAGAAGCGACCGTTGATCCAGTCGCAATTTGTTAATGCGAACAGTATATATGTTTTAATTGGAACCCATGCTTTGAAGATATAATTGTCAAATCGTTATTAATGAAGGTTGAATGAGGCAACTTTTTTGGCTAATAGAATTCTACTCAGATTAGCGGGTGGTGGCTATGGCTCTTTCTGTCGGTACGCTTATATTTATATGCATTTATCAGGATGCAACCGGAGGTGAAAAATACCGGAGCCGGAACCGGAGGTAAAAAACTTGCCAAAACCGGAGCCAGAGGTGATGCGTAATTAGGTAGTAAAAATGATGGTTAATTAGATAATTTCAGCCAATACCTGCAATATGTTGTATGAGTTGTTTCGTTTTACGCTAATTTTCTGCGAAATTGCGAAAATTCTTTCCGGAAAATTGTGACAAAAGTAAGTACTCTCGCATTTATGTACTAGAATAAAACTCGACTTTATAACAAACAGTTTACCAAATAGTTCCGACGCTTGAACCATTTCTTTGTTGGTAAATATTACTAAATGTCAACGGAAGTAACGGACAGTAATATGGCGGACCAGAAAATGGTTACTAACGTACCAAAGTTTAACCGAAGTTTTATTTTCTGCCCATACAAGTGTGGTGTACAAGTACGCATCGATCTTTGTAATTTAATAGAAAAAATACCGCAGCACTCAAAAGTTTTAAAGTTTTGGATGAATGTTATTCATTTATAAACACAACATTTACAGCAAACTTGTATTAATAGATAACTCCGGTTCAAAAATTCCAAAAAATTATTTACAGAATAGCATTTCGGATATCCGGATATTTGGATACACGTTTCGTTTCGGACACATATGCGGATATATTTCAAATCAGGATATCCGGATATCCGAATATCTGATGCCCATCGGCAATTTATATATAATTAGTTATAAATAGTCACATGATTATCTTAGTTGGATTTTGGCAGTAGGATTAGCTTCCAACGTTTTTACCTTTGTTGAAGCCTAAGGTCATGTTAAATAGTCAATTTTTTCTGGTTTTTGTTTTTACGAATAAAACGAAAAACCCGTTTTTAGGTCAATTCAGTTTTTTCACGAAAAAACCAACTTTACCTAAAGCTCATATTAAACCTAAACATTCAGGGTCGTACCGCCTTGCTCCACGAAAAACCTTTGTTTTAGGTACCCCATGGAGCCTCACGAACAAACTGTGACCCACCTGAGCCGCAAAAATTGCAGTTACATAACAAAAAATAAATACCGTTTTAGACATTTTTACATTAGTTCTCCGTATTTTAACGCAATTAATAATTTGTCAATTTGCGACTTTTACTTGTTCAGTACAGTTTTAAGCTGAACGCAAACAAGTGACCCCACGAAAAATTAAATGAACGATAAAAATTTAAATGTTCAGTCTACAGAAAAAACTCTTATGGCTATTTTTGACGTAAATATTTCAAATGCAAACGAAGCCCGCGCGGCGGCAAATTCGACCGCGCCCCAATTTACGCTCAACGTCACGTATATTGTCGCACCCAAAAAACTGCCAACGGCATCAATAAATTCTATGCGACGAAAATTTTCCCTATCCCTCGATAAATCTTCTTGCTGCCCTTACTAACAATTTGAATCTACTCAGCTATCTAATGACACAAAACGCTGTTCAACCCCGTGAGTATACTAAACTAGGAACGCAACTTTTCTACTCCGGCAAGATAGCGGTTTCATTTGCCGACAGGCGTATGATTACTAAAGTCGCGTAGTTGTTGATGCTGGTAAAATTGTATTCATTCAAAGAGGTGATATGAAACTTGAAGCAGTTGAAGTTGTTGTTGTTGTTCGTAGAAATAAAAGTTAAACTAAAAACGTTCTATTTTTAGGCTTTGTAGGCGACTAAAACCCATAAATACGAAACTATGCGAGTATTCATTGATAATAAGTTTACCGTTTTTGTTGCGTTAGTCGTATGCATTGGTGTTGCCATCTATCCAGCGGCGGTAAGTGTTCCGTTACTGTTTATCAGTTGTGGCCAAGTGTATAGAATATGGCGGTTACATAGTATAAGCATATTTCTAAGCCTAAGCCTAAGCGTAAGAAGGACCTTATACCTAAGCCTTCAGAATGAAACATTACCCGTGTGTACCCGCGGTGTACGCGCGCTTACCCGCAGGTAAACGAAGGGTAGGGTAGAAAAAATCAGGCGATGGTATACCCGCGGGTAAATATTATTATCACGCGGCTAAAAATTCATAGTTTTTACCCGCGGCCAACTTTTAAATTTTAAGGTGGAAAACCTACGTGTTAGTTTGTTTTATTTCGGTCACGTGCAGTCCGTGCATTATTTAGCTGGGTTTGAAAATTTGTTGTTTCTAGTAAAATGCTATATGTACAATTCATTGAAGCTATATCGCAAAACTTCATTAAAGCGCGAATCACCAGCGACCTATACCGGTTTGACTTCAGGCGCGGATAAAATATGTATCGCGGGTAGATCTTATTTGCGCGGGTATACAAGCGGGTGACAAACTCTTGGTTGCGTGGAAAAAGCGCGGGTAGGGTAAAAAATCCTTACCCACTTCCAATGGGTCAAAGCATAAGCCTAACCAAAGAAATTAGGCTTAAACTTCAGCTTAATACTCTACAGTACAGCAGCAAAGCGTTCCGCTCCTGATCTTTACATGGGCCCAAGTTGCAAACGTGTATTCTGTATTCACAATATCAACACTCATCGAAAAGCGTTTTGAAAGATGCGGCGAACACGAACCATACCGCAAACGAAAACGGGCATTCGGTTACACCCTGGACATATATATGTAAAATAAGCAGTACAACACTTCACTAACACAAAGTACAAGTCAGAGTGAGATTTGAGTAACAATTTTTTGACCTTATCCGCCGTTTGCCTTTACAGATAAAAAATTTTTGAGTGGCGGGAGTAGCAGCGGTACAATTTTTTATCTTTAACCAGCGCTTGGCGCGTGCCTTTGAGAATTTGTTTGCAGGTAGAGATTAGTAGTGTTTTACCCGCATGGTACAAATCTTTACTCGCGGGTTGGCCTACGCATGAAACTTTGTTACTCGACCACCGTTTACCCGCAGGTTAAGGTCCACTGTGGTAAAAATGTTTCTGTTACAGGCGAATACACAAAATTCTGCAAAAGTTCACGTGCCTAAACCAGTGAGCCACGAAAACAACCTAGAAACAAGCGTCTCTAGAAGAAAACGATTAGCGATTGAGGATTACGATATATTAGATTCTCAGCATTCTGCCCACATGAAGCGGGCATATATAGTAGACCCTATTTTCGGTTCGGCATCAGGTAGTGTTACGGGAAAACGTAGTTACCTTGTGGACCCAATTTTTGGCGCAACAAAACGTAGCTACCTTGTGGACCCAATTTTTGGCGCAACAAAACGTAGCTACCTTGTGGACCCAATTTTTGGCGCAACAAAACGTAGCTACCTTGTTGGTCCCGTTTTCGGAGCGATGAAACGTAGCTATCTGGTTGATCCAATTTTTGGCGCCACGAAACGTAGCTATCTGGTCGATCCAATTTTTGGCGCCAAGAAACGTAGCTATCTGGTCGATCCCATTTTTGGCGCCACGAAACGTAGCTATCTGGTGGATCCAATTTTTGGCGCCACGAAACGTAGCTATCTGGTCGATCCAATTTTTAGCGCAACGAAACGTGGCTTTTTGGTTGACCCAATTTTTGGTACGTCAAAGCGCAACTATCTCGTCGATCCCATTTTTGGCGCTTCCAAGAAGAACTTTTTGGTTGATCCGATTTTCGGGAGCGGTTCGCGCCGTAAGAAAGAATTTCTAGTCGATCCAATTTTTGGAACGAAACGAGATTATGTGACGACCTCAGATTTATGAAATCCATTTGAACGCCCATCCCGATTATTCACTTGGCCACTTGATTCGCTATTAACGGCAAATACTGCTGTTAATGAAAAAGCGCAAATTAACTAGTTGACCCCTTATTTGACTGAACCGTGTAACTTAAAATAATAAACTTTCACGCGCATAATTGCACGCGCTTAAAACTTTTGATATGCTTGCAATAGGTTGTATGGTATATTTTTATTATTGCGAATTACAACTAAAGGCTAATAGTTATCGAAGCAGCATAATCACCATTTCAGAGGTATTAGAAACTTTTATGAGATTTGACAACTTTGGCCATTCGTCTAATCTTGTAATTTCTCTATCGGTTCAATAACTATGTTTCCCATATTGTGAATCGTATATAACTGCAATAAAACTATCGTTGACAGTTTGAATTTAGCACTAAATCTAGGACATTGGTCCATATTCTCAAATGCATATAGCACCTATCACCAGGTAGTGATAGGTTTTCAAACTAACGAACTGATGCAATTATAGATCTCAAAATTTGCCCAGTAGCAGAGAAAGTCGAAACCAATAAATGTGCTGAATTTCAAACATCACTATTCCCTGCTTCGAAAGTTACAAGGCCTACCACCAACTGGTAAGAGGTGCTACACACATGAGAATACGAGCTCTTGAAGTAAGATGCAATTATGAAACGTCAAATAAGCTGTCACGAAGGACTGACATTTTTTGTAAATAACATTTTACAAATTGAACACAGTTGAATATTAAAACAAAGTTTTCCATTTGGTCCACTTGATTTGGATTGGACAATGGCAGCAATGCCTAACGCCGTCACATTTTTTAACCAATGAAATTAGGTTCAGAAATAATATCTCTCGTTAGTTTTTGCGTGCCATTACCGGGCTAAAAATACAGTCTCGTGTTATCGTTCGACTATCTTGGGATGTGCACTTTCGGATAAAAGTTAGCTTTGCGCTAATACAGTATTTCTTGTTGGAACTGCAAAAGGTCTTTCGAATGTACCTATGCGAAATATCATTATTGCTTGAACCATTTCAACATTGCCATATCCTTGGGTAAAAACCGAAGTGGGGTCCGTAGCGAAAAGCGGAAGTTGAAACAAGATGCTTAGTTTCAATTTCAATCTTTATAAACGTTTAAATTATATAATTTTTAGCCAAGCTTGAATTTTTTTAGTTATGTGTACATTGCCTAGCATCTTCAGTAAACATATATCAAACTGAACGAGCAAGTCTGAACTGAAAAAAGTTGGCGATCGAGTATTCAAAAGAATTCAAGGTATTGTACTTACTATCAGATTTTTCAAATTTAACGCAAGAAATTTAGAATATACTCTTTCGATGCAATATATAATTAAATTTATTAAAGTTAGACTAAAAGGGTAAGGGGGTAAGGAAATTCTATCTTTCAGTTTATATACAAATATTGTTTGTTTTATGAATTTGGGTGCTGCACCTGTCTTACGAACTGAGCTTCGTATAAATTTAGTAAAAAATATAAATTTTGCAGGGACAGTAGTGAGGTAATTAAACCAAGGGTCGTATTCTCAAATGCGAATAAACATCTGTCATCAGTTTAGCATTTCAAACTCACCAACCTCAGTAATTGCTGAACTCAAAATTGGTACAGATGCGAGGACAAATCAAATGCGAAAAAGGTGTTTAATATCCAACCTTGACATGCGTTGGTTCGAAAGTTACAAGTTCTATCACCAACTGATGATAGGTGCTAAACTCGTTTGAAAATACGGCCACAGAAGTCAAATTGGGTTTAAACAACAAAGTTAACTTGGTGAACGAGAATGCAGACGTATTTTTGTATATTTCAACGTTTGCGCTTTTGAATGTACATTGCAAAAAATGATGAGTCAAAATAACTCTCTTTGAAATAGGCTTTTCATGACTACAAAAACTGAGTCAAATTCGTCTCCGCCAGAGTCACATTCGGCTTTGAGCGACTTGCGTGAGTCGAATTTCACTCTGGCGGAGTCGAATTTGACTCAATTTGTGTGCATTGTTCGTGCCCCAAAAATATCATTTGGCTGAGTGACTTAAAATAAATGCGCGTCATTTCAGTAGTCTTAGTTTTCTTTTATAATGTACGCAATGTCATCGTCGTAGAAGTTTACCTACTGAAATTTTTTCTTCAAGCTGTTTGATTCACAACCGGACCGATACAATCCGATTCACAGCTGAATCGACGCGATTCGATTGGATTTATATCGGTCTCGACCAGATGGATCCGGTCCGAATACACTCATAACTTGTCACAAATTTCTAAACACATACGAACATTAATATAAGGTTGTTGTGTGAACCAGAGTTGCTGAATTAAACTGCGAAGCGAAGCGTAGTGATTGGGTTGAAGCTAAGAACCAAAACGATCCGATTCAAAAGTAAGCAAAAAATGTAGTCTAGAATATAAACCCACTCTTTCACAGACTCACCAGAAACCGGGACGGCCTTAAAAGTAACATGTGCCAATATTGTTATGACACTGAGGTTAACTCATAGATTAACCAGGTACAATAGATGTTACCTGTAAGCGTGTGAATGTGGTATTACTGCCAAGTTAAGGTCAATAACAGCAAACAGAAGCAATGATCGCGTATGGGGAATCATCAAACGATTCGAATTGCCAAAACCGAACTGGGTGTCACGAATATTTTGGAGGTCTTTAATTGTGGTTATTTTCAATCTACACTTTGGAGATGATATGTAAGAGTCCTTTTCTACTCTTTAAGTTGCGCCTGAGCATACGCCAATATCGAATGAAAATATTAACATGAGCGACAATATTGCTACGACTGTTGGCTGCGTACAGTGTAGGCTGTGTTCTCTGCAGCATATATTCGAATTCACCTTCAGATTTCAGAAGTCAACATTTAATAGTTATTCGCCACTAATTTCTGCCCCAATGAATCTGCTTTCACGATGACGGGATGGTGGGAAAAAGCAAGTTCTCACGGTTTCCGCAGATATAAAACAATCGTTATCTTTCGGTAAAATAAATCATTTATTAATCAATTTAGCTCACATCGAACTGCTCCCTGGAAAATTTTCAAATTCGCTAGTATAAGTCAACAAAAACCATTGTATGCCCCTCCTGAAAAACTTTTAGCCCGTCGCCTCTGGCAAGGTGAGCTGGCTACTGGTCTGAGTATTCAATAAAATTCTACACTTCGTATTTCTGCTCTTACATCACGTTTCGAATGGTATTCAAAATTTTGCGTCGATTCAGACAATGTCAGACCAGCCACTTTCAGCAGTATAGTTTTTTTAGTTTGCAATATAACAAAAATGCTAGTGCTGATTGACATTCTACTACTCGTTCAAAACATTCAACTACAAAATCTGTGCCGGACATTTTCTGAAATCTGCGAGTGCTAAGCACATTTTTGTACCGATTTAGGCACAGCCGAGTCGCCGCTAATGCCGCTAGTTTTGTTGATAATTTTCCAATAATGATCGCAGAGACGCTGTTCGACTTCGGTTTCTTTCATTCGAATATACGTCAGGACGCCTATAAATCCAAAAATAATTAAAACAGCGAGTGATTTGATTAAAAATCCGTTCGAAACCACGCGTGACAGCGTTGATTTTTCGTATTCTTGCTCCGAGTTGTTGGATCCAAACGCAAGTTCGCGAGTCATCGACGACCGTTGATGCTCGTCGGATTCGTTGAAGAGCTCGGTCGAAGAGCCACGCGGGGTGCGACCGCCGATTGTGGTTGCGATACTGTGTGCACTGGACGGCCGACTCTGAAATAGAATTGCTATTTAAATAGCAAATTGTAAGGTTTTAGCTTACAAATGTCTACTTACGCGTCGCCAAAATTCCATTTCGCTTCTCGTTCGCGTATAATGTGTTCACAATACATATTGCACCGCTCCCCGTTAAAAACTTCTGAATCCGCCGCGGTACCACTCAGAGGTTAAATGGGTACAGATTTTTTACCCGAGCGACGGTTTCCCACGCAAAATTTGTTTACCCGTTACTTGCCTTTACCCTCGGCCCGGCGGAAAAATTTTCTTGCTCAAGTTGTTAGCAAATGTTTTAAAAAAATGCCAGATAGGTAAAGTCAATTCATAATACCCGATATGTTAAAAAGGGTGAAGCGAAAAAATATCAAGGAATGATTGTCCAACATATAGAGAAAGCCATGAACCTTAGTTTGGCCAAAAATGTAGAATGGATATCAAAATCTTCATATATAAGGCATAACTTCCGCACCCCTCATAGCAATGGCAGCAACGTCTATAGCTAGCTACTGATTGGCTTTGTAAACAAGCGATCACATGGCTATGAATTTCGGCTAGAGATAACCAGACCCTGCATCAAGGGCAAGGGTGTATTTAATGCGGGGTTCACGTTATAACCGGAGAAGCCCGGAACACGTTTTTTCAATGTTGATTCGACGTCAACATAAAATGATATGAATAACCGTTATGTAGACACAATGTGAATGTCACATGACATTAGCTTACAAATCCCTGATCTTCAGTAATCATCGTATACAACCAGAAGAGCAAAGTAAGGGAGGGTAAGATGTAATTTTAGTATTAAACCGTTCAAAGTTTTATGTTTGAATTGATCCAAGGTTTTGAGTTCTAGTCCATTATTTAACTCATTTTTGTTTAGCAAAACAAGCGATCTCAACGCCTCGACATAGTTGCTACCAGAAAGTTTCGGCATTGAGCCAGTCAGAAAAACAATCGCGTCAAAAATAAAACTTACATGTAGTAGTGTACTGTAGTGACCTGAATAAGAGCGGGGATCCTGATAATTTATGTGGCCTCTTCAGAGGGTACCGCGTGCTATTCGGTCACGGACTGTTGTTTATTTTTAACTCGCCCTCTGCCACCCTCCGTTACTGATGTATTCCAACTATCATCCGTTGAATTAACGATTGCAAGGTTATACTTTAGATATACTCTTGCAAAACTTAAGTATGCTTTAAAGTTTCGAACTCAACTCTATTTGATCCTGTACTCATTTAGCACTACAACTGACTCTTATTATTGATACGGTTTTGTATTGATTGGGAATCAAAATGGGGACCCCTCTTATTACCTTCTCTAATTTGGGTCACTATAGTCCTTGCTACGCGAAGTATTTTGCCTGTTGCAGCACATTCCTCGTGTTATATTCACAACTGGAAATGAGCTGTTCCCCCACATATCGTTATTGTGGAAGGGAGTATAGAAATTGGCCTCAGCAGAAGTTTAGTGGACAGGCGATAATAATTATTAATATGGGTAAAATGGCGTTTAAACCAACCAGGATAAAACGAAAAAACCTGGGAAGTGGTTAGCAAAAAATGATATGTATATGTTATGATGACACTTCAGCGGCGGATCCATGGGGATCGAGTCGTGTATGGGCACTTTTCTACTTTCCTTTACGACGAAATAATATATACACGCAAATACAGTAGAACTTTTGTATATGTTATTCCCACCAGAGCTGCCGTGTTGAAAATTTTGCGATGCAAATGGTTCTTGGGAAGCTCAAAAGGAATTTTCTAGCCAAAAAGGTGAATAACATCGAGAGCTTCACTGGAAAAAATGGTAAGTCAAATTGACTCTCTCCGAAATAGGCATTTCCGGACTACTAAAAGTGAGTAAAATTGGACTCCGCCAGAGTCAAATTTAATTCACTGACTGACACACTGAGCCGAATTTGACTCTGGCGGAGTCGAATTTTGACTCAGTTTGTGTAGTCCGGAAAAACCTGTTTCGGAGAGAGTCAATTTGACTCGCAATTTTGCCATTTTTTTGCAGAGTGCAATCTGTTAAAAACGTGGTTTAATACCTACTGTAAAATTTGGAAAAAATATCCTCCCTCACCGAAAAATCATGGATCCGCCAATACAGTACTTTGCAGGGTGTAAACGGATAGTAAAAATAACGCAAAACGCAAACGGATACTGATCAAAATAAACAGAAACGAAAGCGGAAAACGAATATTGAAGTATATATAAAAGTTTCAAAAATGTTTTATTTTTCTGCCAACCTAATTGAGGCGTGCATATAGTCACCGGTTTTTAAAAATATTAAAGAAAAAATAGCGGACGCATTGAAATATTTAAGACTTTGAATGGGTTTCGCGATTTTTGTTTCATTTCAAACAATTGCAGCATATCTTGCTAGAAAAAATGTGAGTTATATGTGATTTATAATTAAATTTTGAATGTAAAAATAACAGAATTTCCGTTATTTCTACATTACGGAAACGGGAACTGACACACAAATTTTTACCAGAAACGAAAACGGAAACGGAAACGAATATCCGGTTACACCCTTGTACGTTGTCATCAAAACGCAGAACTATTACCGAAAATATCCCTTGAAGACGTGATTGAGTAGAGCTGATAGAGAATCGTGACGATTGGCTGTGTTTAATTATTCCTTTTCTAGGATGTCCGACGCTTGACTGTATTGATCCAGAACGATTTGATTTCGCTTTTTGTTGTTCCATAATTGCATTTGTTCGAAGATTGATTTACGAGCTCAATTCAAACGTCCAAGCAAAGTATTTTTAAGTATTTGAAATTGTTTTCTTGTAGATACATTATTTTATTTTTATGTAATTATGTTTTAATTTCTTTTATGTACCCCAAAAACACAATCTAAAGGTGTTTCGTTAACGATTCTATCTCTTCCAAAAACGAACAGTTTGTCGTGAGCTTGGGGAAACTGATAATATAAGAGTACCCTTAGGTACTCTATACAGTGACCCATTCGACGTACACAAATGGTCTCGGTATAGACATGTATTTTGTACATTAAGATCGAAAAATTACAAACTATCGAAGTGTATATAAACCTTGGCCCATGTTACTTTAAGGCGCGTCCAGGTTACTGGTGGGTCTATAAAAGAGTAGGTTTAGACTCTAGATTACATTTTTTTGCTTAGGCTTAGGCTTAAGCTTACACTGTAAAAAATGGGGAGTCAAATTGACTCTCTGGGAAATAGGCTTTTCCTGACAACACAAACTGAGTCAAATTCGACTCCGCCAGAGTCAAATTCGACTCCGCCAGCGTCAAATTCGACTCACTGAGCAATTCAGCGAATAGAATTTGACTCCGGCGGAGTCGAATTTTGCTCAGTTTGTGTAGTCAGGAAAAGCCTATTTCCCAGAGAGTCAATTTGACTCCCCATTTTTTGCAGTGTAGGCTTAGGTTTAGGAACACTGTTTTGCACCGCTTTTCCCATTTTTTGCAGTGTAGTGACATAGGTCGGTTAATATTCTATGGACTGAAGATCACCTGGGATTTTTGGATCGCAGTCTATTTGCTTAGTGTTCAACGGTCATTCCGGTGATATTAAACTTGCTAAATGTCAGGATTTAAGGAATTTCCTCGAATGAAAACTTTTACTTTCGTGACAGACATTACTCGTTTTGTTGTTATCGTGTAAAACGTATACTTGCTGCAATACTTTTCTTACAATCTTCCGCATATCATAGGCATAGCTTATGATATTTAGCTGAACATAAAAACGTAATTTGCTTTGAAAAATAAAGTAATTGTTATGGCTTCTTTGCAATTAATTGTGTTTCTCATTATCTCGACAACAAATACGCATACCAACTAAAACATCTGCGTGTTGCATTTTTTTGCTCTATGACCATAATGGTGCAATGGAATTTGGTTCCGGTAGAAATGTGCGTTATTTTTCGATATCCGGTCCCGGAATTAAATCTGGATGTTTTTATTTGACTTTTCTGGTATTTTCAGGGTTGAAAATCATTTTAATTTGAAAATTTTCCAAAAACCTGGCGCACACCATAACTTTCATACTTTAAAAGACGTTTATCAGCTACTGCATGTATCTAAATGTTGCAGTTTGATAAGCAATACGGAAGATTTTGCATCTACAGTATTGCTGCTAGTATTAATTTATTGCTTACAACCAAATTTCAACGCTTACAGGCATTGTTCAGTTTCAGGTTCCGGTTCCGAAGTTTCGTAATTCCGGTTGTACCCTGTTGATCACTCTTTAAGTTGGGCCTATGATGGTTACAGGTACCTGCCCAGAATGAAACCGGGCTAATGTACATTTTTCAAACTGTACATATAGTAATCCCGAAATCAGTACGAATCGGTGGCAGTCGCTTACAAAGTAGTGTCTTAAACAGTTCAGAAATCACTATTTCTAAGCGACAGAAAACTTTTGTAGGGCAGCGCGATATGGACTATGGCGCCAGGGGTAATGATTTTGGGTTCGTACAGTGGTTAAGTTATTTTTTATGGAGCTTGGTCTTCGTGTCCAAGCTTTGTAAGCAGTTTGCAATCGAGTGTTTCATGTTCATATCGCGAAAATATTCAGTGCTGTGTTCGACAGACTCGATGCGTATGGATGGATATTCGACACCAGCTTGTGGATGCACCCAACCAGCCAAGCTGATTACGACACAGATCAGTGCTGGGGGCTTGCACACAAAATAATTGTCTAGTATTCAAGAAATATTGTCTGAAATTTAAGACAATGGAAATTATAAGATAATTTCTTTTGTGTGGTGGCGGTAGCCTCCGATCATGTCTTGTATCCTTGCACAGCGCAAAGGTTTCGAGGGGGCGGCAGCCGTCTGAAAACTAAATTGTTGTGGCTGGAGAAAAAGTTTTCAGTTTTCCACTGTGGGAAAAACTACAACATTACCGAGAGACTATTGGTGTAAAAATTTCGTAGCAGGATTCATGTACGCTATCGATAAAATTTTCGACTGACAAAAGCGAAACTGTAAATGCGTGTGCGGTGCCCTCGCCGTACTTTCGGTCCTGCTCCTGGGATTTAGTTATGGTGCCCTTGCCGTACTTTCGGTCCTGTTTCTGGGATTTAGTTATGGTGCCCTCGCCGTACTTTCGGTCCTGTTTCTGGGATTTAGTTATGGTGCCCTCGCCGTACTTTCGGTCCTGTTTCTGGGATTTAGTTATGGTGCCCTCGCCGTACTTTCGGTCCTGTTTCTGGGATTTAGTTATGGTGCCCTCGCCGTACTTTCGGTCCTGTTTCTGGGATTTAGTTATGGTGCCCTCGCCGTACTTTCGGTCCTGTTTCTGGGATTTAGTTATGGTGCCCTCGCCGTACTTATACGGTCCTGCTTCTGGGATATAGTTACAATGATGACAAATTTGTATTTCAGGTTCAGATTTAGATTGGGTGATTGCCTAAATGTTAAAAGATTTTTTCGCACCATTAAATTCCCAGTTAGCTCGTTTTATCGTTGCTGATAAAACCCAATTGATTTCGACAAAAAGTTGCCTATTTTCACGAATTCGCTCGTAAATATATTTGTTTTTACGGTGTCTTTTCAATCTTGCCACTTTTAGGGGCTGCTTGTCAAAGAACAATAGTTACAAAAATGACTCGATTATATATATGTTTTTTGTAGGAGCCATACGTACAAAAACAAGCGAAAAAATTGATGAATACCTAAACAGGTAATCAATAACAAATGGATTGTCTGCAAATGACAACAAACCTAATGGAATATTTTATCAATTGCTTCAGGCTGTCATCTACCTTTACATAAGACTGACTGATACAAAAGCCCTGCGAACGATGTATTAAATTTTTATAATTAATAGTTTAGTCTCCGGATAGACAAAAAACTACGTGCAGTATTTTCGGTACTTTGTACATTCTAAAAATTATATACACAAAATGTCTGGCTATTGTGTGGAAGTGTTGTTCATCAGTAAGATACCTATTTGTGTGGTTTGTAACCATATGAGACATGCATGTCCGCTATGTGCACTTGCACTGCACATGCAATATAATGCAGCGCACTGCATGTGTGCTAGCCTGCAGCATACGGTTGACATATAGTCGACGATAAAAGCAGTTGGAGAGGCGGGCTACGTGGCGCTTAGAATAAGGCATCAAGTCTAAAATAGGGTGCACGGTCAAGGGATGACCTTGTTGAAAATTTGGGCATGTAAAAGCATGTGTGAGAGACAGGCTTGTCCGTTATGCGCACCACATGCTATATAGTGCAGTGCGCTGCATGTATGCTAGCCGGCAGCCTATTGTCGGCATAGTCGATGATAAAAATAATTGGAAAGCCGGACTCCGTGGCGCTTTGGTATAGCGCTTGCCTCGGATTCGCTAGTTTAACGCCTGCTTTTCCAGCTGCTAATAGTTAAGAAGTTATGTCCGGTTCCTTTCAAGACTTGACACGCTCCAGGTAAATTCAAAATTATAAACATGACCTAATACCTGGTTCGAAAGCTACATGACCTATTGTCATTCACACGTTACCATAAGTGCACTCGGCACACGAAATGTCCCCTCCCAAAAGAAATTCAATAGCTTGTCCGGCTTATGTTTTATCGAAACCCTTCATTTTCCAATAGTATCACCGCCATTCGCGGCACGGAAACTCTATCCGGACAACACTGTTTTACAGTGACAGTGTCTAGGACATTAAAATGTTTGAAAAACAGTGTAGTGGACAATATTTTTATATCATAGACACATTAAGTTACACCAAATTTCCGACCAATCTAACCCCGTTAGATTTGGCCAAGCCGTTGTAGAATAATAAATCTAACCCCGTTAGATTTATTAGACTACGTTTCCCCAGGTTCTCCGGTTTATTCCCAAGTTCCTTTTTAGCACATAACACCAGTATCCGATACTGGCTAAATTCCGCGCCTTGCGCACACAACTCTATCCGTAACGCCCGGTTTCCTTCACATACTTAAGCCGCCGTGACAAAACTTAAACTAATACTATCAAGCCCTACTTACCCAATGCAAGCCGATACTCTGTCGCTCCGCAACGCGCAACAATAAAATTAAAGTAAACTGTCAGCCCGAGAAAATGTAACAATCGCCCCGATTTCTACCAGCCAAGAATATAATACTGATTCCGGTCCTGGCTACCCATATGCATCTCGACCTCATTTGCATTTTTGCCGACACCCACAATTGGGTGTCCGCTATGCGGTTGAGGTCCAGAGCCACACACCCTGTACAACACTCCATCTACAACAACAACAATAACCGGTACAACACCCAATAACAAAGCACCATTGCGGTGCTGACATAGCCTAGCTTGTCGTTATTAGCAGATATAGCCAACTCTGAATACAACATTAATCAGCCACATTATACGGCCACGCAGGGCCCAGGTAAGTTTGACATTGCGGACACAGCCGCCATAACATCGATTTTGACATTTTCTACGCTTTGTAGCCACGCCTAAGCCTAACTTAAGTTCTAAGAGAGACTAGGTGGAGCCAGGGACTCCCTTAGGGTGTGGTTTTGATATAGGGTTTTATTTTTAGTTTTAGTTTTTAGGTTGAAATAGGTTTAAGTGTGGCACAGCCACCTACAGGGGGAATTAAAATTTTGACGGGAAAATTCAATTGGAGGAAAATTCAAATTTTGGCTGGAAAATTCAAATTTTGGCGCGAAAGTCAAATTTTGGCGGGAAAATTCAAATTTTGGCGCGAAATTCAAATTATGTCTTCAAAATTCAAGTTTTGGCTTGAAATTTTGGCGAACTTGCAAAAAGCAACAAATTTACGCAGTAAATTGTAACGACAAAGTCTGACAATTCGCGCAACTCTATATTTAACATTAACATAAATGCGCAAACAGTATACAAAATGTCCGTCAATGCCATAAACTCTATGCGGACATTTTTTATTTAGAGAAAAAATTTAGCACACAGTTACGCAATAACAGTATAGCTAGCCATTTTAAAACAGTGTACTGTATTGACCCGAATAAGAGGGGGGTTATAAGAAGGGGGTCCCCATTTTGAGTCCCAATCAACCGGAGTCCGTATCCATCACAAGACTCCGTAAATGGATAGAGTCCATAAACCTATAGTAGGTAGAGTAAAAAGTTCAACCTAGGTGAAGTGTTTGATGTAAAAGTTTCGCGTTTTATTACTTGGTCAGAAATTAAACAAAAATTTAAACCTAAAGAATCAACAACTTTTTCAAGTTTTAGAATTGACTTTTTGTTTAAACGTATGCAACGCATACTGTATTGACCCGAATAAGAGGGGGGTAATAAGAGGGGGTCCCCATTTTGAGTCCAAATCAATAGGAGTCCGTATCCCTAATACGAGTCCGTAAGCGGATAGAGTCCTAAACCTTAATTAGAGTCCATTAATGTCAATTAACGCTAATTATAGCGCATAAATGACTTCGGATCCAAATAATTTGACTTCGAAACTTTAAAGCGTACTTAAGTTTTGAAAGTACATTCCAACGTATAACCTTGCATTATCGCTCAAGCTATTGACACAACACAAACAAACATTTAATTCAACGAATAGTTGCAGTATCGGATATATATCAGTAACGAAGGGTAATAAATAACAGTCCGTAACCGAATAACAAGGGGGCGGGTCAATAAAGTAGGGGACGATGGATGTGCCGAGTGCACGTATGGTAACGTGTGAGAGACATAAAAACACGAGCTCATAGCTAAATCTGTGTGAACCTCTAATCAACATTTTGAAGCAAACCCGAAACCTCTGATTGGTTAAAAATTTACATAGATAGAATAAAAATACTTTAGAATATAAAGATTTTGCACAACGTGCCCACTTGAAAAGCATATATATATACAACATATAATTCATTCCAGAATAAGCAAGCAAACGGCACAAAATGCAATTAGTTTAACAATTATCATGCTTTTACAGAATGCTTGTTCTCTACCGATGATGGTAAACGCTTGTTTGCAGTTCGAAACCTCGCGTACAGTACAGCTCTCATAAATAGAAAATATTCATGTAGAATGGATTAACCGAAAACTTTCAGTGTTGTTGGTATTTTTCAATTTGTACAAGGTTAGTGATATAGCTAGTGATTTTTTTAACGTTCAATATATTGGTATTGAGGGAGGTGAAATGCACAGTGTATCTAAGAGCAAAGTACAACGTTGTGTTTATGATTTCTTTCATTGACCGTATAAATATTTAGCTTTTACGTAGGAAGTCTGTGCGTTTGATTATTCTGTTGTGCTGTTTCACAAATGTTGAATTATCAAGGTCCATTAATATTAACTGTACAATAGGAAGTTGCACATGAGATATTTTTGCGATTAATTCGCCCCTAAATACAATTTTATGATGTCTTACTGTAAGCATGTGAGACATGCTTGTCCTAGTGCATATGCGATAAATGCAATGCACACTGTATTGTATGCTTACTGGCAGCACAATGTCGACACATATAGTTGATAGAAATAGTTGGAGAGGCGGGCTGCGTGGCGCAGTGGTAGAGTGTTCGCTTAAGAATCCGTAGGCTGAGAGTTCAGTTCCCGCACCGGAGGTCCGCTTTTCCAACTGCTTATTAAAAAGGTCTGATGTCCCGGTTCCTACCTAGACTGACAGGGGGGCTACGCCGTGAGCGCAATGGTAAACTGCCGCGCTATGAATACGGTATCCAGTCGAACATAGGATGGACGGTCAAGGGACGACCTTGTTGAAAATAAGGGCATGTAAGCATGTGAGACATGCTTGCCCTAGTGCATATGCAATAAATGCAATGCACACTATGTTGTATGCTTGCTGGCAGCACAATGTCGACACATAGTCGATGATAGAAACAGTTGGAGAGGCGGGCTGCGTGGCGCAGTGGTAGAGTGTTCGCTTAAGGATCCGTAGACAGAGAGTTCAATCCCCGCTCCGGAGGTTTGCTTTTCCAGCTGCTTAGTAAAAAGGTCTGGTGTCCCGGTTCCTACCTAGACTGACATCTTACCAGCAGAATTTCTGCTTTAATAATATTTCTGTTTTATCAAGATGACCTAGCGGTATTGAAACAAAACTTGCTGCTCTACAGCTGCGCAGTTATACGGTAAGCAATCGCTAACAGAAAACTCATTTGTTTGCAAAAATAATCTCCTCAACGAAGTGGGTCGACAGTATGCGAGAACAGAACACGCTAAAGAATGCCGTAATAATATTTCTGTTTTATCATGTTGAACTTGATGTATTTAAATTAAAATTGTTAATCTACACTTACGTAATTTATGTGGTAGGTATAATCGCTAACAGGAAACTGATTTGTTTTTAAAAATAATTGTGTCAACGATGTGGGTCGAGAGTATTTGAGAACAGAACACGCAATAGTGTGTTCCGGTTCTTGTTCACAAGGCGTCATGTCAATATTGTCGACTAACACTACAACAATTCCAGCAACAGCAGACAGTCCTGTGAAGCAAGCAATCTTGCAGCAACAACATAATCATCAACAGCCAAATGTTGCCTCTTCCGATAAACTTATTGGTAAAACATGCGTAATTTTCTTTATAAATTGAACATAGATACCTATGTGCATTAGGAGTCTGCTTATTTATATAATCTTTTTTCCGGTGAATTTGGCTTGGATGGTCACAATGTGTGTGATATATTCATGGGGAAATTAGTGTCATTTCACATTTTATGAGGAACTCTGTTATATTGTAAACCGTCCAACAAAAGACGCTTTTTAATATATACCTACGTGGCCGTGCATTGCCTTAGGTAATGCCTACGTATATATGTGCATACTTCATACTGTATGTTATGGTGGGACACCTGCATACATGTAGAGACATAGCACTAAAGAAAATTGTAGTAACGGCTGCGTGGTTTAGTGAGTAGCTCGTTTGACTTGCTGCCGTTAGGTCCGAGGTTCTATTATTGGCATGTTCATATCTTTCGGAGAAATTCAGAAGGAAAGCCAAGCATATGTGCAGTATTTCGTCGATAGGCGTCGTCCCGTTCGCTCAGTTCTGACAACGCAATTGTTTGGTGCACATTCAGTCATTGTTTGACGTCTCCTTTACTGTCCTTATGGCTACTCTTTGGTTTGTAATTTCGTATTTAGTTATTTAGGTGTTGTGCTTTTTATTGATTGATATTCTTTATTGCTTTTACTATACGTACCTATATTTCATACTACTAACTATTCTATTTTAGGACCGTTTTTTAATCAGGATCCACTGTTTGATGCTTTTACAACTGCGTCTGCGCATTCTGAAAATGCAAACCTACACGAGTCTCGAATACCTCTATATATGGTATGTATGTTATGTACTGTATGTGGGAAAAATACACACTAAGTAGGTTTGTCGGTGGACACTGGTATTGATCAGCGGAAGTACAGTGGAATTCTATCTGTCAGAAATTACTTTAATTCGCTGAACATTTGAATACAAAGTGCAATGTGTATATTTTTGATCAGTAACTTCGTCCACATGTATTTGTACGAGTGTTGTGGTTAACGAGTGCACGTACAATTGTAGAATTGTGCACTCGTTAACCTCAACTTATCTAGCTTTGTTGTTAAACTCACTTTAACGCGTGTCACAATACGTATATGTACACAAGGTATACTGCATTGTTTTACACGCGTTAAGGTGAGGTTCACAAGTATAAATCCGTAACTAGCCTTCAAAAATTATTGCAAATGACACATAGCCTATCGTAATGTGAGTATTCACAAGCGTAAAGATGAGTTGATTGTATTTGGAAGAGTGATTGATACGTTTCAGTTAGCTATTATTCACACATCTTTGTTGTTTCTGAATATCTTTTCCAAGACCAACTGACCAGCACGCATGTGGGTAAGTGATAATATACTTGAAGCAATAAGTCTATTGTGCGCCTGTTTTTGGTTAGGAGTATTCCGGTTTTAGTGTTGTGACTAGTTGGTAAACTGTTTTCAGCGAAAGAATTTTGCTGGCAGTGGTCAGCCGGAGACAAGTGCCACAGATTTTGTCGGAAATGTGGGCGTAACGTCCATTACCAATTCAACCAATGTGTATGGTGTTCCGAATCAATTTTGTCACCAGCCATATCAGCAACAGCAAAATTACAGCTATGGTAATCTTTTACTTCACTAAAATTTGGATGTCAAGTTGGGATTCGCCGACTAATCGGCATCGGCTTGCGTAATAATCGGCACTTTTTGTGAGTATCAGCATCAGCATCGGTAATAATCGACACTTTTCGTGAGTATCAAATGCCGATTTTTTGCCAATACTTTTTGCACATATAACACTCAGTTGAAATGCTATCAGTTTCATTTCTGGGAGCATATCATTCGTGTCTGGTAAAGGAATCTGTTATCTCTTTTGCGTTTGAGTTGGCATCGGCATCGTCATCGGTTCGGCATCGGCAAAATTTCCAAATGAGAATCGGCATCGGCAAAAATTTTGGTATCGGCACATCCTTACAAGTTAGTGGTGTGGCGCAGCCTTAAAGGTAATTGTTAAGTATATATTCATAGTAATGACTATTGTTATAGTACTTGAATCTGGCGTTGTCGGACCGGGCGGCGATACCCGTGCTGCTGGTCAGCAGTTGTATTCTTGGCAACAGCCTAATGCCACTCGTATAACTGGACGTACTCTTGGAAGCGGAAAAATAGTGGATGGGCAACAGATTATATATGGTCGCGATGGGTCCGCGCCTCAATCGACAGCTGAACAACTATCGCGTTTGTCGCTGCAACAGCAACAGCAACAATTTTTCGAAGTGGTTAGTGGCAGTCAGAAAAAGTTGATGATGGTTACATATATTACTGGAAGCATGTAATATAGCTTTCGTTCAAAAGTATTATCAGAAATCAGAGCAATTACAACAATAATTGAATGTTTAATGCTATCCATTTGCATATTTTTCTGAAAGGCGGACATTGTCAACTCTTGATAATAGTGTTATTTTTTCGATTGATATGTGGCAAACTTGCATTCTTTTATTTTCATTCACTCATTTTCTATTGATTTTAGCCCAAAACAATGTGTACTGAATCCAATTTGTTCTAACATTTGTTTGAAATGAAATGTTTTAAATTCATTATTTGAAAATAACTGGATTCCATAAAATGTTTCTGGAATTTACTATGCTGAATGTTTAGCAGCGGACTGTTAATTATATTCACGGATCGAATTTTTAGGATAGTTAACTGTTGAATCGCCAGTTGCACACAAATGGCTTTAACGGAATTATATTGCATTTGGCTGGATTTTTACTTTACTTAGTTCGAGCAATTATTTAAATTTTGAGCGGTTATCTCTGCTGTTATTTGCAAATTATTGACGTCTAGTAAAGCTATAAAGCTAAACTACAATCAATTGTTGATAAGTTAACTCATCAAAAACAATTTAATAGATAAATGATACATAATTTTTATGCAACGTATTACAATAAGTAAAATTCCGATTCCGATTGATTGTGCAATCGGAATCGGAATTCCTTTTGAGTCGGAATTCTATTCTGATCGGAATTCCAGTTGCAGCCTGCTATTTATTTATCCTTCAAGAAAGCAATCGATTTTCTTGATTTATAAATGCAAAGCAACTGTCTGTATTTCTTTTTCGTCTTTACAGTGCAATGCTGGAGTTAGTGACTCTTCCGCGTTCGTACCTAAATTGACCGCGACAGCAGCGAATAGTATCAGTGGTGTTGGTTCGTCCGCCGCACTTTTGCGGGGATTAACAAGTATATATGTTTTGTGTGATAGTATATGCTGGTATTTCGGCAGCTCAATCTGGACTGGGGGCGGGTGCTATTTAGAAAGCGAGAGATATAAAACTCATGGGCTAAAATTTGTAATTTTTCGCATTTTTGCTCAAAGTTGCTATTTCGAAGCTTAAACGTAACGCTAACCCGTGTTTTGTGTTTTCGTGTTTACACATATAATTTAAGACGAGGGTGAATTTTTCAGTTGGGACGCTAAACATGGTAGGTTTGGCCAAGTTGGAGGAGGCCCCACTGGTAAAATGCAAGAGTATATACGTATGCAAAATCAAAATGAACACTTTTCCTTTACGTACGTATACATAGTGAAGACCCTGAATAACGTGTTAATGTCCGTTTGATGTAATGAATTCTCTTGCTGGATGAATGACAGCAATTGCCTAGTTACGTGTCTTCAGGATCTCTTCGTACATTGTGATTAAGATAAAATTTCGGGGGTTTTTGTCTTGCTTCTCGCAAGGCTCTCCCATCCTTGGTTGCTGTATATGTGAATCTTACTCTGCTGATTTACACTAACACGAAAAGCCCATTTTCTATTGTAAAGTATTAAAATCAATTGACAGGGTGAGAAATAAGCCACTGGAATGGTGGAAATTTGTTAGCCGATTTTTCCGGGTTTTAACGCCCCATATGTTTCATTGTTTGTGTCTGTAGGTCGGACGGCTACTGGCAACCATGACTCACTGTATGTTGCTGATGCAGCAGCAGCAGGTGAACTGGTTAACGGTCATTTAACGTATACCACCACCACCAGCACTGAGAACAGCTGTACAACACCGGCTGTGCCGTCTTCCTCGACAATATCGGATCCTATTTCGACGTCTAATTTCGGCGCAGCTGGTAACATTAACCGGTCGGCCGGTATTAATACCAATAGTCCTAGTTTTACGCCGCGCTTGTCGACGAACAACGGAAACGGCGCTAGTTGTGGTGACAACAACGCTACAGCCGTGAGCAATAATATGACTGTCTCAGAAACGAGACTAGTGTCCAGACTACACGGTGTGCCACTAACTTCGGGTCACACAGATAGTAGCGCCGTGATGTCTAGTGTCGCGTCGGTGTCTGTAGCAATGACATCATCACCAGTGGCAGCGGTATCAGCTCGAAGCCATGGTGTTGCTGGCAGCATGGCTGCTGAACTTCTGGTGTCTCAAATGACGTCACCGTCATTATCGACTGGTAGCGGTGCAAGACGGGCGTTGTTGCTAAGTGGTGATGCGAAAGGAAATCACGGCGTCCCTGTGGCTCAAACGATTGATACTGCTGGTGGAGATATAGCGACATCGTTAGCGACAAATGCGATGATGTTTCAGGTAAAGGTTGTTTTTGTATTGTACTTTGTTTCCCGAAACGAGGTTTCGCTTCCAGAGTTTTTTCTGCAAAGCAAGTGTGACGAAAACAATTCCGCCTTCGTCGCCAACTGTAAGCAGTTTGTTTTTGCGGTCGACTCACCTAAAGTTTTACGGCGTTAGCTAATACAGTTTTCAAGCTACATAAACAGTGGGGAACTTGTGCACTCGAACTCTTTGAGCGAAGCGAATCTCCGAGCGAAACTCGGAGTTTCGCGAAGCGTTTTATATTGTGTGCTTGGGGGTCAAAAGGTGCGTCCGTCCGTCCGTCGGAAAAGAATTTCAGGAACCGCTGAACCGATTTTGATAAACTTTTTTTGTTTGAAAGCCAGTCATCCTGCGGTGTTAACCTCCCATTGGCGTTTTAAAATTTTAACCCGTTTATTAGCTACAGGCTAACTTGCATAATTGTTCGAGCATAAATTATGACTTTTTTTAAAGTTTTTCACTAATTATTACGGTCACAAGCAATGTAATTTCAGCACTAAAGGGTTTTGGGCGCGAAGAATGTGAATCAATTGTTTACAAATCTCCAAAACCGACAAATCAACAGTTATCTAATAACTAATTTGCGTATTAGATTTATTGCTCAAGTGTGTTCGAGCTTCGCTCAGTACATGTAGTCCCACTACGACTGGTTGTAGAATATAAACAGCTCAGCATATACGGAATGAAATAGCCGTATAACAATGACTGCTCCTCTTGTAATAAATTGGTGTTATATTGAGCATTTCGAACAAAATTCGCAACCAAATATTGTGATTTTGTTCATAAATAACAGTATAATCGTTGTACCCTGGTGTGCAGGCAGTTATGGGCGTACGCATGTCAATACCAATTAGTTCTTTTATCAGGAACAAGAATTGGAATTTGAAATATTTTCCAACACAACTTCAAATTTTTTCCATGTTTAAGTTATTTAGCACAGCTCTGTTAAAAATTCCGGTTCCTGCATTAAGCAATGACGGAACCGAGATTGCGGCCGAAACAGGAATTCCGGTGGAAACCCGATATATGGTGAGTGGAAAAGTGCATAGTTATTTTCTTTAATTTTTTATTCGTGATTATTTTTGTATGTTGCAGGAATCTGTTGGTGGAACAACATATTTTTATACGCCGCAAGATTCGGCGACTGTGCCGATATATCAACCTCCTGTGCTTCCGGTACGTATATGTTGCTATTTACACTAGCACTAGCAAGTTTTGCCGACGTAAATGCATAAGTTTCAAGCACTGTTTTAGTTCGTACCGTTCTTTCGTTTGTTTACGTGTCGTTTTATTAAACAGAGAAAGAATGATTTTACGAAAGGCTATCCGTAATTTAAAGATTTGCCCGATTTAAGCGAGATTGTTTCTTCTAGGGGTTTCAAGTATGGAGGCAGTGTAAAAGAACTTTCTGTGCGAAACAAGAGTGAAGCCAGTGCATTTTTTTGTACTAAATATTCTAAATTACAACACGAAACTTCAATTTTGGTGGGTTTTTAGAAGTGTTGGTGACACCCCTATCTTTTTCTCATAGTGTGGGCTAACACCCCGTTTGAATCCGCTGATATAAGAAATGACACTGCTAATATGTATTTGCCGTTGCAGTCTTTTTTTGCGAAGCAACACTGACGGTAGTTCAAGTCTCGGGAAGCGTTTCATGGTATGCGCTGGGGGTTAAAAGGTGGATGTCCGTCCGCCTGTCTGTCTATCTGTCCGTACGACGAGAATCTCATGAACCGCTGAACTAGTTTTGATAGATTTTTTGTTTTATTTTGCACAATCGTTTAAGTACGACTGCTTTCATTGCTTCACTAATTAAGGTTACAAGCTATCAGATTTCTGTACTAAATATTTTTTGGTGCAAGAAATCTGAACAAAATGTATACAAATTCTCAAAATAGATAAATGAATAGCTAGCTACTAACTAATTAACCTATTAGCTTAATTGGTTAGGGTTAAATAAGGATTTTTTGCGTTATTTAACTAATGCTTAGGGTTTTATACAGATATATGAATAGCTAGCTACTGACTACTTAGCATATTTGTTATTCCAACTACTGCAATTGAGTTCTCATTTTATAAGCGGTTGTGTTCTGTTGGCTTTAGAGTTTTCGGGCATGAGTTTTTTAAACATATATACTGTTTAGAAATAAGACCACTTTAAATTAGTTAGCTACACGCTATGTAGCATATTACCTATGTCATGATGTATAATACTATTCTTCGTAGCGCTAATTTCCGTAGCGTTTTTGGACAAGAAACACTTTAATTTAATATTTCGCTCATAACTTTGTATACTTGCAAATTGTTAGGTACTCACAAATTAACATATTAACCATGTCAATTACTGTATTTGCGCATATTGTCAGTCGGTGGGTCCGAGCTTCACTAAATACGCGTTGTCCCACTGTGACTTGTATATGATTATTTTTAGGTTGTTGAAACTGAATACGTGATGTATCCTGGGCCCCCATCGCATGTGGTGCATGTGAAGCCGAATATTGGCAGCGTTGCATCATACTTTGTCTGTGATGGCCTCAAAAATGTAAGCTCTGGTATTTTCAAATGTAGCACTCATCGCCAGCTAGCTAGCTGTGGGTTATCACTAAATATATATTGCAATATATGAAATTATTATATCGTATGGGGTAATAGATGCTTTTTTCGATATTTGTGGTAAACAAAAGTTTGATTTGATGTAATGTATCAGTTTTACTGCATTGCACGATAATCATTGCTCATTTTTGTTGATAGATTTTATTTTGGTTTAAGGAACTCTACCAACGACATATACGAACGATTGCTTCAGTTGATACGACTGAATTTTGTGGTAAATTTTAACATAACCCATTTTTATCTTAGGGTGGCGCTACACTTATAGTGTTGCACCGTTCGGTGCCTTGTAGCGGAACAAGGCAAAACTTTTTGTTTTCAAATTGTTATGTGCTTCTATACAGCAGCTCACGTGCGTTGCCGTGCGGTGTCGGGAGATGTCGGAAGCCGGAAGGCAATAAAATCAGGGTGCAACCGGAATTACAATTTACCGGAACCGGAACCGGAATTTGAAAATTTTACCGGAAACGGAACCGGAAAGTGAAAAATGCATTTCACCAAAAATTTCATTTTATTCTTATTTTTTGCTCTATTATTTGTGAAATAACATTAGTCGAACATAGGTATTTATTTTATTTGTTGTATTTTAGATTTTCGTCGTCGACTGAAGTGAAATCCACCATCATTGGCTTATATTTGGAGTACAAGTGGCTTTCAAAAGAGATTCTTAAAAATTAGCAAAGTTAAGAAAACGGCCAAATTATAACACCGGAATTTTTAAATCCGGTAAAAATTTACCGGAACCGGAACCGGAAGGTGAAAAAATGCCGGAACCGGAACCGGAATTCCGGTTGCACCCTGAATAAAATAGTTAAAAGTATAGGGTCACACATACGGTTGGTTGTGAAATTGGATAATGCATTTGTTAGCATTTATTAATGCTCTTCAGGCGGTGCCAAAAATTTCTGGATTTGTTGATATTTTGAATAGGTAGCCAGGTAGCTAAATTATCTAGATAGCATGTTGCGAAAACAGCATACTTCTAGGTGAATAGAAATGCTTTCTAACTGAATGTGTTGAATTTCGTGAGATTAAAGTTTGCAATGATTTATCATACCATGTTGCATTCTAAAATAATTTCTTTTTGTTGTTTTAATATTTTGTTTTCGTTGTTTTACTTTTTTGCAATAAAGTTCTTTGTTTTAGAGCTTCCAGCTACGGTTGATTCGTATCATAATTTATTTCCTCTTGAACCATTGCCGAAAACAAACACAATAATTGATCACCGTCCCGGATTTTTTGGCTACGTTTCCTCTGTCTATCGTGCGACAAGTACCAAGGACGGAATTGCATATTGTCTCAGACGCATTCACGGTAAGCTGGGCAGTTGCTGAGTCCTGGTGTTAATGTTGACGGCATGAGGTTAGAAATGATTTTTGCGGCAGCATTGTTTATAACATTGCAGCTGTACAAGTATAAGCGGAACGTTTTGCGGTTTTAAATTGAAACCCATCATGTGCGTAAAATATATATATTACTGGAGGTGTTTTGGCCAAATTTTCTCTTGTTCATAGGGCAGTATTTTTGTCTTAGGAGGGTAGTAATCTTGTCGCCACAAGGTTACGGCTGCTTTTGCAGAAGCTGTCGGCGGGATAACGCTTAAATATTTGTGGGTGTGTGGCATCTATCACTGTCATTTCCTTAGTCCAATCTCGAGGGGTTAGTTTTGTTGGAAACCTTTGAGATAAAAATCAAAGGCGGAAAATTCTGTATCTTTATCACATTGTATTTTCAACTGATGTTTTGGTTAAATTTGCTATTGTTTTTCATCTTTCCACTTTTAGCGGTATAAATTCAAGCCAGGGAATATATCGAGTGCTGACGAACACGTGAGATTTTTTGTATGGGGGAGCTCCGTCCATATGTACGCTGGTACTGAAACGCCAGTATCAATGTTTAGCGTCAGATTTCAGGCTTCCGATTGAGTAACGCAAAGTGCACTACGGTGGTCGATATGTGGAAAAAGAATTTAAATCACTCGAATATTGTGCAGCTGCGCGAAGTTTTCACTTCAAAAGCATTTGGTGACAGCTGTAAGTTTAAAAATTGGTTTCAAGTCACGTACATTTGAAGAGGTAGCAAATATAGCTTATATTTTTGATCAACTATTCTGATAGCTGACAAAAGTTACCGAAAATGCGATTGAATTCAGTTGGGATATCCTCAAAAACTCCACTTTGAGAAGACACGACTTTAATTTTTTGAGTAGTGCAACTATCTCATACTTTAATCGTATTTTAATGTTTGGTTTGAATATAGCTTATATATATTATGTTCTAGCACTGATCTTTGTTCATGATTTTCACGCGGGTGCCGAAACGTTAAAATATCGCCATTTTGGCAGTGCTAGCGGATCTTCAGCAAGCGGCGGTATTGGACGTGGTACTGCAGCTGCTGCTTCTGCTGCAATAAATGGATTTGGACATGAGATCGCTAATAGTGGCAGCGACATTAAGATGAAATTAAGTAAGTGATGTTTGATGGTATTGGCTGGGTTGCAGTGATATGACTTCAGTTGACCACTAGGTCTTTGGGCTTAAGTCAGTACATAGACTTCTGTTTATAACTGGAGCTGTACTTGGCGTGCGGCGTCGTCCGTCTGAATGCGGTAACGTTTTCGTATTACCATACTGTGCGGGATAGTAATTCGCGTGACTTACGGTTCCGGATAAAATTTATCAAAAACTATCGCCACCCTAAAATTGAATGGCATTATTATATTTGTACTAGGTGTGTGCAGAAATTTAACAATTTTGTATGCCGGAATTTTAATATTTAGTAAAACAGTGACTTAAATTAAAATCGAACTAAGGCACTGTGCGCAAATCAGCTATTATTTTTTCGAACAGACTGTACGTAAAACTTAAATTTATCTATGATGCTAGAACATGCCCTAAACGCTATTTTGGTTTAACTATTTCTGCCTTATGCCGCAGTGCAGCACAAATGCTTCAAGCGGCAGACATAGTCGAAATAGTTGTATATACTATAAACGTATAGGAAGCATGCATGAAATGCAGCTTTGCTGCTCGCACTCTTAACCTGCCATATTATATATTATACTGATAGCATGCCTTATGCCGTGGTCTATTTTAGAGTCTGGAGGCCTAATGGTGAACAGCGGGAAAGCAAATCTGCTTCCTGAGCCTTTGATTTGGTGTTACATTGTGCAATTATCGTCTGCGTTGAGAGCAATTCATGCTGCTGGTCTTGCTGCACGTACTGTGGATCCAGCGAAGATACTAGTAGTTGGCAAGTCGAAGTAAGTTGATTGATATTGATTGATGTATGTAATTGCTGTTTTTGTATCATGTGAAAATTTGACGTAGATTAAAATAGTATTTATGAACCGAAATTTGCATGATGATAATACTGGCGGTTTGTTATTTTTATTCATATATACACGTATATACATATTTTGAAAATTGTAAAGTGTTTTGTGCTGCTTAGACTTTCGTTTTTTGACATTTTTCAGAGTATTATTAAACTGTTGTGGTATTCTGGATGTTCTAACAATTGATCAAACGACAGCTTCAAATTCTGCATCAATGATTCAACACTATCAGGTATTTTTAGATCGATAGGTTTCACAGTGAAAAGATAACTAATAAAGTATTCATTGTCTCTGCCTCGGTGTCACTTTTTGAGTCTCGGTACGTTTGCAAACGTAGATCAAAACTTTGAAACCGAATGTCCAACTTTATTAATTGAAAACAGTTTTCCAACTGAAAACTTGTTATTGAATTGCTCCTTAGGCTGTAAACAATCTAAACTTAATTGCAAACATAATGTTGCAGGTATGAACTCGACAATGAAATCCAATTTTCATTTGAGAAAGTTTCGTAAGGGAATAAATACTGTTATTGCCTTATTAAAAATTGTAGAAAAACTTGATGGTGATTGTTTACATTGACCCTGCCTATGTCAGTGTGGATGTTACATCTTACCTCAATGAGAATTGTGATTGAATTAACGCTTTCAGCAAGAAGATCTTACCTCGTTCGGTAAACTGGTCCTCGCGCTTGCGTGTAATTCACTGCTTGCGGTGCAACGCGACCAAGTGGGCGCATGCATTGATTTGGTTGCACGCAACTATTCTGGCGATCTCAAGAATTTGATTTTGTTCGTTTTTTGATGGAATTTTTGCTGTCTTTTTACTTCGTTTCCTCATTTTTCAGTCTTTTTGCGTATTTTGTGTCACACGCCGGGAAGATAACAATACCTTTAGTGCGCTGTTTAGCAGCGGTGCTTCGACAAACATTGCCGAGCGCAACAGAAAATGTTTTAAGTAGTCGTTTTATCAAGATGTTTAGTACTTTGTGGTTATATTACAAAATGCTACACTTGCAACGTACCAAAATAAGTACCCCGAATTTCACAAAGAAAATGGGCGGACCCGGAATTTTTTGTTAAAAATAGCTGGAATTGCACATTCTCTTCACCATTAACAGTTAAGCGTTCCGCATTTCGGACAGTGCCAAATCGCATGCAGCGGTTCTTCTAACAAGCTAACGCACTTGATATAATGCGATTCGAAACAGTATTTTACTCTCACACTCGATAAGCCTTAAACTTACGGTATTTAAATTCTAGATATTTATTGATTCCGCCACAGCCATCAGCGACTGTGCCAACCAGTAGTGGAAACGGCAGCGCTGATAGCGCTTCGGCGACAGGTGGACCTCCACCGCCGTCCGTCGCCCTACCGGCACGGACTCGTTCTATCCACGACGTAATGCCCATGATTGGAGCTAGATTTTTTTCGCAACTTGATGCAGCATCAACTAAAATCGATACGTTAGAAAACGAACTGGCCAAGGTCTTATACTAATTGCATATTGCATTTGTCATCATTTGGCGATAAGTTTTTAAACTAACTTCGGCATTTGTATATTTGAAGATTTGCACAGAGGTAGGGTAAATTGAATGTAAAAATGCGCTGAATTTTTAAGCTCATCATTTCCTGAATAGAAAGTTACATGACTTATCACTGAACTGGTGATTGGTGCTTCACAGATTTGAGTTAACGGGCAAAGGTACTAATGTAGTTTTGTGGTAAGTGATTACAAGCTAAGGTTGTAAGGCGGTATGGTCGGTGTTTTCCATCCGTCTCTTACCGGTAGCGCTATGCTTTTTGATGATTTTAATATCTTTGGGCGTCGTCTGCGTATGTAACTTTCGGCATTGAACAAGAACTGCCTCACCATGTAGCATTGAACACGAGTTGCCTCACCGTTCGGCAGTGAACGATAATTGCCTCATTAACTTAAAAATTTTATTTTCAGGAACTTGAGAATGGAAGATTATTCCGCGTGTTGTGCAAATTGAATAGTATTAATGAACGGCCAGAGTAAGTTGTATTGAGAAGACAGCTCAAATGTCAATAGTGTCCAAAGCTTTAGAAGTTGGAGTGATATATTTTGCTTCTTGACGTCTTTCGCTGTCAAAGCATAACTTTAAACAAAGCCGTTGCTAATATTTGGAAATTGTAAAAATGTAAAATAAGGGCTAGGGAAAATTATATTGTTGGATAGAAATTTTGTGTGCTTTTGAGAGTCACTTTTATGAACCAAATTACGGTTTGGCAAAACCAAACTATGGCAATTGGCAATAAAGACAATAATGTTGAAGCTGCGCTGAGTAGTTTCAGCAGTGCATTAATACCTTGTGAAACTTCTGTATACCGACTTCGAAATTTCAGCGGTTTATTGTCGATTTTTGCAAGATTTTGGTGTTTTCTTGGATATGACTTTTTAAATAATTATTGTTTGGTTTCAGGTTAATGATGGATCCACAATGGTGCGAAACAGGTGACCGATATCCGTTGAAGTTGTTTCGTGATTACGTATTTCATCAAGTAACCGAAGATGGCCGACCATGGCTTGATATTGCACATATTGTTCAGACTTTGAACAAAGTATGTTCGGTTTACAACTAATCATATCTATTGCGATATACACTAGCTGCCCACGGAACTTGCTTTTTAGTAGTATTATAAAAATGGAACCGATAGTTAAATATTACCGGGGGATATATTAAGTGTATATTTCAATATAAAGGAAACCTTAATTGCGCTAATTTATTAGTGCATCAATAATTTATTATGTTTTTGTTTTCACAAAAGTTTTTTTGCATTATGTTAGATAACGTATTTAGTTGTGTCATCTCGATCATAAGTCGCTTTGATACATGGTTTATATTTATTTACATTTTATGTATGTTTTAATTAATTAATTTATTTATTTATTTATGTAGATTACATCTTTTAGTTACATTTAAAGACATTGTATTTTATGTTACATAATAAGCTTTACAGAACCGAAAGTCCTATCACATTCATGAGGGGTTGTTGTTAAATTATTATAGCTGGAAGTCGGATCAACCGAAAAAATAGCGCTGGTATCTCGTGATGAACAAAACTGCATTATTGTGTCGTTTGCTGATCTTAAACGCTGCCTTCAGTCGTCGTTCAACGAATTATTGATGCAGTCTGTCACGGCACATCATTGAATGAAAGAACTGTCGATTGAGAAGTTTATGAATGAATGAGTAGGATGTCTTTATTCATGAATGGCTAAAGAAGTAACCGTTTTTCTCCAGTTAGTAATCGCAAAGGCTCATATGTGCACAAATAACCACAAGTCCTAGATACGGGGCTCCCCCGACTCAGTTGGTAATTGGTGTTTCCTAATGCTTACCATGCTCGACCACCATGAACGCATTTTGCGTGCTTGTAACGTTTAATTGTTTGTCGGTAATCGGCTATATGTCCTACAAAGTACATATTTTAGGAGCTATGTCCGTATTCTCAAATGAGTGCACGATTTTTTGTTTCAAACCAGCTGTTGATATAAGAACAGTTTAAGACCCACCAGTGCTTGTCGTTGGTTTGTTTGAAAACCAATTCATAACTTGTCATAGTACGCAGTTACATTCAGTTCAGAATACGTCTGTTAGACTTTAGTGCCGGTTATCTCGAACGGCTATAGTTTGGCTGTTTGAAAACCTATCGCCAACTGGTGATTGAGGCTGTGTTCATATTTGAGAATATGGGCCCAGGTTTCATCAGAACTGCTCGCAAGTGGCGAGTTTTCAGCATAGAATGATAGCCTTGAATGAAAAATAGCTGGTGCTACTATAATGTATATACTGTAATTGTACATGAGTGTAAAGAGTTATTGTTATGATGGTGCTGGTTAATGTACAAAATGGAATCAACGGGGTGACGTAACATTGTATTATTGTTGATGTACATAACGATATGTCGGTTGAATATTCGAATTTTTTGAATGGAGACCTGACTTTATAAACACTGAAAATGCTAATTAATAAAGTACAGGGGATTTGTGTGATAAAGAATCAAATTGTTGGAATTGTAGATTGCATGCTATGACTGGACATTTATAATGGCGTGATAGGTTCATTGGCGATAGTAATTGCTAGCAAAGAAAAAGCTGATTGTCATTTTTGGAACTGGGGAACCGAAATGAAAACAATGCATTGGCTGACATTTTAATCATGGCATTTCAATATGCATAATTGATGTATTGCATTTGTTCTGATCGGTTCCGGTTTTGCTGTTTCCTCTTCTCGTTTGCACTGTAGTTAGTGTGTGCCGTAACATTTGTAAGCTATTAAAATATGAGGAAACAACACCAGTTGTGTTGTGTGTTATATTGTTAGAAACGCAATAAGGTAATAATATTTACTTGTGCTGAATTGTGCACATTCGTTGTGAGTAGCATATAGCGCCTACCAAACCCTTGAGTTGATGACAGATTTATAAGCTTGTTTGTTCGATGATGCCCCAGTTCACTAATAACTTATTGCTATCTTGGAAAGCTGGACCGCCCCGCTTACATACGTATTTTGGGCAGCGTTGCAGCATTGATATATTTCTCTGTGAAATTTGTTCCATAAGAATTCTATGTGCAGAATGAAGATTTAACAGGGCGTCATGTGTTTTATTTTTGCCAATAAATAGAGTATATATATCCTGTATTGCAGAAACTTTGTCTGAGTAATTGTTATAGAACTGTATCTGCTTTTAAGATTTTACTGTAACACATGATTCGCGTTACATTAATTTCAAAATTTGAAGAAACTATTGCATTTTTTAGAAATAAACGGATATAGGCGTTGGCAGCAAATATATTAACTGCGCTTAAAACTTAGCTGAGTCGCACGCGACAAACACTTTATCAACGGCATGATAATTTTTGCTATTACAAATGATTTAGGATTGTTTAGAAAGAGTAAACTAGACTGCTTCCAAATTTATCACATACGAGTGCCCATCTGCCTGTATTAGTGCATATTTAAGAGCGCAGCTTTCTTTGTGTTGTTATTGCTGCAGCTTTACATTCATTGTTTATGCACATAGTTGTGATATTTGTTGCCGTTGTGTTTTGTTGTGTTTAAAATTTTTCTTTGAAGAAATAAACTTTATAAATTATGTGTGCGCAAATTTATGCAAGATACCGTTATTTATGGATTCTAAAATAATTTCTAAGTTCAGTTTGGGGCTGTGTCTGTCAGCATTGAGTTAAACTTCAAACCTATTTATAGTTAGTAACTCAAATTCATCATTACCCGGTGAAACAGCGTGATATAGAGATTTTACATCCGATTCATTTTTAGCGTTACGAGTGATACTAAAAACGCTAGAAATTGTATCTTACCTGATATCAGTTTCATGTTGTTTTACTGTGAAGTTATAAATAAAATGCTGAATAAAAATTTACAATGGCTGGATTGTTTTGAGTTGAAATAATGACGGGCAATTAGCAAGGAGTTTATTATATCAAGTTATTCACATGAATCGCGTTTTTATTTTAGTACTAATTGTATGCAAATGATGGCACATGTTCACGTTGAAGGGCGTACCGTTTTTTCTGCGTGGCTCCAGTAGAGTAATCTTAATTTGCGCAAAGGGATTGGATTATGTTTGCGCTCAAGTGTAATATTTTCACTGCGTAAAGGATGGTTAAAACGCAAACATAGCAGAAGCGCCGAAATTGTTAAGATTTTGGATGAATTTCGTTATTTTTATTCCACATAGAACAGTTACAGCCTGTAATGAAAATTTACGAGGTATGTACGTGATTTATAGATAAATTTTGAGCATAATTGATCTGGAACGGATAATTCGGTTACATACTGATGGTCATGCTACTGACCAATGTTACTTTTAGGGGCGTAACATTAGGTTCAGCGTATTTCTAAGCCTAAGTAAAAAATGTAATCTTAGTACAAAATACGTCAGTGAAAATGTGGATGAGTGGGAATTTTTCAAGGAACCGACGAAGAAATTTTTAATAGATTAGGTAAATTTGAAACTAGCAAAGAAACATTGCAGTGAAAGATCTTGAAACAAAGATAAAATTTTCACAAGATTTAATATGCATTTACCCCGCTAAATGATATTTTCAAGAAAATTGTAAAAAGTTGAAACTGGAATTGGAGCTTTTGCATCGTTTTTATGTTTAGTCCTATTACAGTGATTTTGTTGATGACAAGATATCCCTGTCATCTGTAAATCACTACAAAAAAAGAACTGGGAGCAGCGACATATATTCAATTAAAAAGTGACGATGTGATTCTTACTGATAGGAGCAGTCTTATTACTTGTTTGAATCACAACCCATATCGGATTATTTGTTAAAATGCTTTTTAGAAAAGCCAAACTTTCCTGAGTTAACTGAACAGCAAAGGTTGCAAATAGATAGCGAGGGTTCAGTAGACGAAGTACTTTCGACTATTAAGTCATTTCGGAGAAAAACCGCGGAATTAGATGGGCTTCCTGTTGAGTTTTATTCGAGGTTTATAGAGAAATTCGGACCAGTTTTGCATTGCCTGTTTAATTTCTTTATACGTAATGGTGTTATAAATGAGCTGGTAAGAAGGTGTTATTACTTTGCTGTATAAAGGAAAGTGAGAATGTTCAGTTAAAAAATTGGCGTCCAATTACGTTGCTTAACGTTGATTATAAAGTATTTGCCAAGATACTAGCGAGGCGCATAAATAGCACAATCAGATTTTTAGTTCATAGAGCCGACAGAGTGAACGTTCCGGGAAGGGTATTCAGGACAGCTTAAATCATGCGCGCTGTTTTATTGTTTACGTCAACTAGTCTAACAGCGCTGCACTGATTTTGTCATTGGATCACGAGGCCAGTTTTGATATGGTAGAGTGGAGATTTATTATTACAACACTTTGTGGAATAAAATTCGGTCCTAAATCTATTAATATGATTCAGAGTATTTATAAACCGGGGTTTTCAAGAGCTTGTGTATTAACGGAACTTTATTACAAACTTTTTTGGTAAATAAAGGAATTCGCCAAAGTTGCCCGTTCTCCCCTTTGTTATACGTTGTAGCTGCAGAAGTTGTAGCACATTTTATAAGATTGCCTAGTATGTTATAGGGTGTTGCTCTGCGTGGTGTAATGTCACGAATCGCTAAATTTGCACGCGATACTAGTGTTTTCATTTCATTATTGCTCTGCGTGGTGTAATGTCACGAATCGCTAAATTGCACGCGATACTAGTGTTTTCATTTCATGAATGATTGTGTTTTAAACAGCATTTGATATTTTGCTCTGGAATGTCACGATCGCTAAATTTGCACGCGATACTAGTGTTTTCATTTCATTATTGCTCTGATCAAATTCGAAGTGGCGGGGGTAATGTCCGAATCGCTAAATTTGCACGCGTTACTAGTGTTTTGATTAAAAGTATCAAAAACGGAAAACAGCATTTGATATTTTAATGGCACAAACGTGCTTCGGGAAGTTGATTAAAAGTATCAAAAACGGAAATTTTGGCGTTGAGTAAGCTAATAGCAGTAAATGCTCCCACGGATTACTCAATTATTATTGCAGAACAGTTAAAATCTATGGAGTATGGGTAAATTCGGAAGGATGTGATGTTGAGGAAAACCGGAATGAATGCAAGAACGCAATACAATCGCTTGAAACCAGGGTTCCGCCTATTATCATCTCATATTGTGGGAAAGCACATTGCGCTATGACGTACTGTTTTTGTATGTCTAATTATTTATGCTCAGTAGTTTACCCAAAGTAGGAGCTAATTGGTTGAGCAGAAAAAGTTTTGGAACGATTTGTTTGGTACCATTCTCGGGCAAACGTTATCGAAAGGTGGTATATATAAACTTTCTCAATATTAAAATCAGTTTAAAAGTAAGTAGTCTAATATTCTATGTATGACTTCTGAGGTTTAAAGAAGTCTTAAGCTGGAGAAGATGTTTTGAATATTTCTATAGAAAAGTAGTAGACTGTAAACACAAACTAACTTGACGAAAGTTCTAACTTTCTACAAGGAAGTGAGATTGGCAATATTGGAAAGTGGTTTTAAACGGCGAGGGTTGATACTGGTGGATTGTTGGAAAACCATTTAACCCTTCTCATATTGAGTTGCCTATAGGCAACTCAGCGCAGTGTATATACGGTAAATAATGTATCGCACCGTGTTTAACAATTGCAACACGTATACGTAGTACTAAATCACCACAAGGCGTGAGAGCCCCCTCGCGCTCGAGCGTCAATCTCCTATAGCTGAGTGGTGATGGTATACGCTTCCCACTCCAGTCACTGGAGTTCGAATTTGAGCATAAAAGTAGGTCTCAAGGGAAATAGAAAATATTCATGTGAGAAAGAGTTAATATGGATAAAGTATCTACCAAACATATTTATTTGCTGTGGGCGGACACATTTTAGGAAAACGAATAAGTACAAGTATTTCTCAATAAGCAAATGTACTGAATGTGGATTCAGGTTTTTTTTGCAAACCATGGAAATGGGCTAAACCAACGTTTACAGAAGGCAAGATTAGAAATTTCCATTATATGCTTCCACACAAAAGATTGTACACAAAGACGACATTGTCAAAATTTACTGACACGTCAATCTTTTGTTATTATTGTTTTGAAGATAATGTCCATGTGTTTTTAGAATGTACTCGGGCGCTAGATTTTTACGCTAAATTGACTCCAGCTTTAAAACGAATCGCTCAAGTTCAAACTCTTAATGAAAATGATATTGTTTTATGTCGAAAATTTCGTTTTAAATATACTCAAACATGCTTTAATTTATCCGCGTGAAGAATTGTCGTTAACCATATACGTCTGTGTTTGTTGTATTGTTTATCATAATCTCCTTATGAGCGATGGAGAAGTGTTAAATTGACTATTAAATATTCTTCTCTCTCAACCGCAAACTTTTGTACTTATATGAACCACGAGCCGTGAAAAATGTGTATACTAGTCAAGTCGAACCCTAAGAATATTTTCAGTTGAAAACTATCTAGTCCAACTAAACTTGAAGATGAAGTTTAATAAGTTTGAACTGCATAAATTCATGTGCGAAAGTGTTACTGTCTTTCAGAACTGAAATGCAGAGCTATAAATAGAGTGTTTGGTTGGTTTTTAGCAGCGCAATTACAGTGGGATTTTTCCAGAGTTGGAGCGTGATTACAGACTTTATTCTAAAACAGTTACAATTTGCGATTGAGTCTAGTATATGCTTAAGTTTTTTGCGCAGTGCATATACTGGTATTTATTACTGCATAAGAATGGATGTTTTGACAGCTGATGCGATTGCGCTCAAGTACTTATCACCGTTGGGATTTGAACGAGCTACTCCAGTTCAGGTGACCTTACTTGCTTGTTTCAACGCTATAGTACTACGATTCACAGTTTGAATCAATTTTCAATATGTATTGGCATTGCAACGTACTTGCAAGATTAGATTTTTCTTTAAGTATCTAATTCTGTAATTGATACTCAATTTGCAAAATTTTTGTAATAACTGCTTCTTTCTGTATTTGAACGTGGTTCAATTCTAACGGTTTCCCGTTGCGTTTAATAATTGTAGTATTTTAAAATTTTAGAAGGCGGATGTAAAAGTTGCTAGATATTTTGTAAAGGATACATACGTACATAGATTTATTTAATATTGTTGTATGATTTGATTTCAGAAACGTACAGTTGCACTTATTCTTGATCATAATGATGTTGTTGTTAAAGCGCCTACTGGATCTGGTAAAACCTACGCATACTTAATTCCGGGTCTCGAGCTGATGAAGCGGCGAAAATCAGTATGGAAAAAGACTCAGGTAAGCATGCACAATTTACTTTCCAAGTGTGTAAGTGATCATCTGATTGCAATATGGATACTCTGATTAGTTTCGATGTTAGGGTTGTATTTTTAAAAAAATCTAATTTGTACATAATGTTTTGTGATGGTTAATTTAAGCACTGATCATAAAAGTTGTTTTATACCTGAAATAGGTTTAGGTTCGGTTTTTGGTCAAACAAATAACATATGACTGTTCGTGTATGTTTTAGTTAGTAATGTAGTATATATGTGTTCGGTACATCCGTTGATTGGCCCGTGCACGAAAAAGGCTATATTTTTGTGGGTTGTCTAATTCTAAGAAGCCGTAATTTTACAATATATTGAATATAACTTTTGTTTTTGTTAACATTCAATGAAATATAAATTTTATTTTACTTTCGTTTATTATTTTTGTAGAAACTGTATATATGAATGTATATATAACATTTTTCTTCAAAAAATCTTTCCCTAATTAATACATATGTAATCTAAGTGTAGCTGTATTTTTGAACAGTATTGCAGTATGTTGTTTTCAATTGTGTGTTTCAGATTGGCTGTCTAATTGTAGTTCCAGTGCGTGAGCTTGGTGTTCAAGTTGCCCAAATGCTTGAGCGTTTGCTCGAAATTGAAAATCAGGAAACCAGCAACGGTTCACATTTACGTCAGTGGTCTCATTGTTGTTTTATTAGTGGACAACCGTCGAGAAGTGATGCAGAGCAATTTTTACACAATGGGTACGTATATATACCATGGTGTTGCATATGTAGGCTTTATTATGCTTCGTACATTTCATTGTGTGTTACATACTATCTGGTAATTGCAATATTAATAGAAACAAATAAAATTAGGTGTCTCAGGTTGATTAGAAATTTGTGTTTCAGAAATATTTAACTTCTTTAGGTTTTGGTTTAGCGACAATGCGGTTACGGCGGTTTTGGTAGAGAGTTTTTCTGCGCTAAAAATTTAGGAAACGATGATTTGATCGATTTTAGCACTTATTTCCTTCACTATTTCAGCCATAGACGGTTCCTCTGTGCTAAAATTATTAACTTGGCTATTCATGGAGTAACTCTGATTTGCATAATACTGCATTTGCAAAGCTTAATGATTTGGAAATGATGTTTTAGACTTCAATAGGTTGCACGACATATTATATTTTAAATTTGCTATATTTTAGACTAATGCTGCATTGTAATGCATGTTGTCAGTTTTTAGGGGGAATTTTGTGATCGCAACACCTGGCCGACTTTGCGCAATGTTAGAATCGGTAATTTCACTCACCGGCAGCGCTCCGTCAACATCAAATGCCAACTGCGATGGCCGAAGCTTTGACCTGGCCAAAGGAGGTTATTTGAAGTCGTTAGAATTGCTTGTGATTGATGAAGCCGATAAAATGCTCGAGATGGGATTTGAGAGAAGGTAACTGCCGCGGTGTCAACGAGAGTATGTGCGACGAGGTTGGCAGCCGCTGTCTTACGTAAATATTTCAGGTACGGCTGAATGTTTAGAAGCAGAAATGAAAGTTTAAAAACTCATAGAATAGCTACAAAAAATATCAAATGCCTTTCCTCAAAAATCTCTTGGGAACGAAAGTGAACGAAAAATATAAAACTGATCAAAACGTGAACAAGCGTTAGAATAATATTCTGGCTGTAACACTAACTGTAATTATATACTAGCTCCGATTGAGTGTTTAGGTATCACATTTAGTCAAGGTTATTATTTACCCATAGAAGATAGGATTTCCACTGGGTAGCATGATTAATGTGCCAGGGCGGTTGTAAGCTGCTTTTAATAATGATAGGTTTGATTAAATAACCTGCTGCAGCATTCTTATTGCATTGAACAAGTGTGACCTTATTTTTTTTTTCTAACCGCATATAAAAATTTTAAAACTGAGCACTCCGTGTCGTGGGGGCAGCAACTTTTGGAAACCGAATAGGAATATATCCAGTCTTATCTAAATATTTTTGTCATTTAAGTTTAAAATTTTCGGTTCTTTTTTATTTTTTGTATAAAATATAGTTGTACAACAAACTTTGTTATTCTTTATGTTATTTAAATTGAAACATAATTTTTATGTGGTTTTTCAGTCTTTCAACGAATATCAGAGCAATTGCTTAAGCAGCAGCAAACGTCTTTGTTCTCAGCAACGGCACCGAGCGAAACATGAATTCGGTTTGGGCTGCGAGACCCCGTGAGAATTACACTGACCGATAGCGATAACCAGATTGCTGGGCTAGCGACACCGGCTAGTTTAAATAATTATTATATGGTTAGTGTTTGGATGTC
>JASANG010003777.1:0-56233 GCA_030248215.1 Enoplolaimus lenunculus | reverse complement strand
AGCCGACGTACGCTGTGGGGTAAAATTTTTTGTAGGGTTGTACAAGGTATTACAGTTATTTACAAAGGTGTTTTAAATATTTTAAGCGGGCGGGGGACGACTTTTTGAAAAGGGCCTGAGCAGCCTTTTTTGCTTGTTGTGGCTATGGACCCAGAACTTAGGGCATAACTGCCGTTTTTACATTTTTAAACCATTGATTTGTCTAATATTTGAGTGAAATATATCAAATAAGTATAAATATGCTACATCTTGATAAATTGCGACTTTACAAATTTTTCAAAGTTTTTGTTTAAAAATCATGCATTCGCGCACAAAATTACTGCGCTACACTGTAAGTCTCCGCATTCGGCTCTTTTAATTTTTGAAAAATTCTGATTTTTTTAATTGTTTAAAATTGGTTGCAAGTATACACCGATCAGAACTAACGAAAAAATGTAAAAGTTTAGTGGTAAAGTAAGTTGAGTAAAAAATGTTTTTGAATTGAGTTTTGAAAACTTTCCAAAATCAAATTCGACAAATTTTGAATCTTTGAGCACAAAAATTCGCTAATATGTAGTGACCCGAAATAACAGGGAAGGGTGGCGTAATAATTCTATGAGAATCCATCTCTTAACACAAATCCAATATGAGTTGTTGCCTTAATTAGGCTATATGTATTCGGATATAGTATACTTTTGATAATTAGTCCATAAATGTCGATGACCGTAAATAGATTGCGTAAATGTCTCATGGAAAAAACATAGTTCAACAGTATAATTTGATTAATTAGTGAAAATATAATGCTATTCATAGCACCATACTTCAAGCTTTACAAGTATATTCCAAACGTAAAAGAGCTTAAATGGTAAAATGGTTAGCATAACCTATGGTGTAATTTGTCCAAAAAATTGGAGCTGGGTTAAAAAATAAATAACATTCCGGAACCGAATACCAACATTGTAAATTGCAGTGAGTTGATTTTAACTCAGAATGAGTTGAATAACTCCAGCCTCAGTTAGGACTTTCAGAATTCAGAATTCTGAGTTGATTCGAGTCATTCTGATTTATTTAATCAAGTTCCCCGGAATCAACTCAACTCAGAGTAAGAATCAATGAAACTCAGAGTGAGCTAAAAGTTTTCTGTTGTTAACTCTAACTAACATTCCGTCTGTGTTGATTCATTAACTCATTGGAATTTACAGTGAAGGCAGAATGGCCCCTGCAAAAAAAGAAACAAATGTCCAGTCTCACCTTATCTTGTTCAGGTAACTAAATGTCAACCGGACAGATAACAAAATGAAATAAATTTCAATATAGAAATGCAGTGCCTTTGACTGTGATTGTCATGAATTTTTAATGTTTCCCAAACAGGACAAAATGCAAGACTCTCTTTTGTTTGCTATCAAAATTAGTTTTCAAAATACGACAAAACTTTTTAGTTGTCACAAAAATTACTTAAAATTTGCCAATTTGAGATTTGGCAAAAAAATCTATAAAATATATTGAAATTTGCTAATAAATTAATATTTATACGAGAATTTACAACACAGAATATTATGAAAGGATCTCAATGTTGTTGTTGCATAAAATATGAAAATTTCTCAAAATTTTGCTGTTTTGACAAAAATATTAATAAATTTACAGCGAAATTTATTATTAATAAGATAAAATTGAAAATTTCATATTCTTGATATTACGCTGTGTATCATTCACTGTAAATTTCAGTGACTTGATTTGAACTCAGAATGAATTGAATCACTCAGTCTGAGTTAGGACTATCAGAACTCAGAATTTGGAGTTGATTCAATTCATTCTGAGTTAATCAATCAACGCACCCAGAGTCAACTCAACTTACCAGAGTCAACTCAACTTACCCAGAGTCAAGTCAACTCAGAGTGAGTTAATCTTAACTGGTAATTAATTCAGAAATAACTAACTCGCTAGGTGAATTTATTAATCAGCTCATTGAAATTTACTGTATTTCGGCAAACGCAAAATTTTTCTCAGCTAAATTTCACTTAAGCGTGTCGCTGTACTTGTCGATCAGCGCCGTCAGGCGTCGTGCGTCACCGTCCGTGTCAGCATACACTGTAAATTCCAGTGAGTTGATTTCCGTCAGAATGAATTTGAATCCGCTCAATAAGCTGAGTTCTTGATCAAGGTCTTTCAGAACTCAGAATACTGAATCGAATGAATTCATTCTGAGTTAATTAATCAACTAACCCGGAATTAAATCAACTCAGAGCGAATTAATGTTTACTGTTTTCAACTCCGAAATTACCAGAAATGATTAATTCGCTCTCTGAGAGTTGATTAACCAACTCGGCAGAATTTACAGTGTACCGTAGCGTACGTGAGCAATTTGCGTACGATACCGCACGGTGACGGACGTCGCCGGACAGTGACGGACGTCGCCCGACAGGGACGGACGTCGCCGGACAGTGACGGACGTCACCGGACAGTGACGGACAACGCCGGACACAATAAAACTTATAGCGGCACCCTAGTCATTCAAATGAATGTTTAGCAATACTTTAATGAAACGTTTACAATACAATGCAGACACCAGGTAACTTTCTGGAGGTAGATGGTAGACACCAAAGGGGGCGAAGGGGCGCCACCCATTGTGAAAAAGTTTGCGTTTCGTGCGAAAATAACTAAACACCGTTTATGTGTCCCATAAGAGGACCACCGTGGGACCACAAAAATAACCAAATTTGGGCGTGGAATAACCAGGGGAGGTTATGAGAATCTCAAATATGCCGAAATTTTCAAAATCCAATCATCTTTGGACGAACGCCAGTTGGAATGGAGAACCAAAATCGCCCAAAAACATTGGGCATGTGCCCCCTCCTTAGGTTCTTCATATCACAGCCGCTGGCTGGTGGACACTGAAAATATTTCACTTCAGTGGACTGGCAGCTGTTGCGTCTTGGGTTTCAGTGTCAATCGCTCAATCAAAATAAAGTTTACCTGATGAACACATAAAACGTTGTGAAAGTTGTATTAGGTTTGCGCTATACTGTTTTTTAGGTGCGACGCTGTTCGTCACCTGTACCGATGTGGTTCGTCGCGCATTCCAGCGCCATTCCGTCACCGTGCGTAGACATCCGTCATCGAGCGGCGCCGTCCGTCGCCTTGCGATATCGTACGCAACTAAACATACGTACGATAACGTAAGGAGACGGTTAACGGTGCCGTACGGTTGGCGGACGGTGACGAATGGCACCGTACCAGAGACGAACAGTGACCTACGGGCGCCGTGCGGGTGACGCACGGTTACGGACGGCGTCGGGGGACGTCCGTGCGGGTGACGCACGGTGACGGCCGGCGTCGGGCAACGCCAGAGCGCAGGACAAACCCTTGCAGTTCAAAGTTCTAAATTCACAATTATAGGTTTCTTTTTTTTAGTAAAAATCCCATGCTTGTTTTCAAATATAGTGAGAAAATTGAAAGAATTTTACAATAAATTAAAAATTGAAGCTTACAGTTTCGTCGAAAATTTACTTTGCTTTAAGAAACAAAATTGTTCTCTAAAAGGTTTCAAACATGCGTGCAAAGCTTGATGCAGTGGCTGGAACCAAAATAAAGCCGCAAAAATTGGTGATTATTGAAAAAATAGCGAAACATTTATGTTCAAATTTTCTTTATTACTTAAAAATAGTAACGTAGTTTATTTGTTAATTAAAAAATATAAAAAATGTAATTTTTTTTATTTTTATTAATTTAAAAATATCTATGCAATTTTGGTTTTTATTAAATTAAAAATATCCATGTTATCTAAATTTTTACTAATTTAAAATGTTTGTGTTTATTAATTAAAAAATACCAATGTAATTTTTGTTTCAATTGATTATTTAAAACTATAAATATAATTTTAGTTTTTGTCAATTTAAAAATACAGATGTAATCTGAGTGTTTTTTCATTTCTAGGATTCAAAATTCAAGGACCATCAAAAGCGGATATTGATTGCTCGGACAATGGGGATGGCAGTGCTGAAGTATCTTTTATTCCAAGGAATCCCGGAGAATACGTATTCATATCCTGTGTGATGACGAGGATATTCCGGAAGTCGGCATGTTATTTATGTTACAGAATCGGATGTGTTGTTTCAACCAAATATGTTATTCAATATTTAATAGACATTTGTCTAAAATTACTGCATTTTTATCGGTAATTCAATTGGCCAATTTCTTTTTTTAGTCCCACAGAAAAACGTTGCGCCCCTGAATGTCACAAAAACTATTGAATTATATGTCATTAGGAAATCACCAGCTGGCCTTGAATCCTGAACAATTTACAAGATATTATGGAGTTACGTAGTGTAGTAAGTGCGCTGATAATTAGGTGTTTTGAGAGGGTGCCCTTTTGTTATTCGGTAACGGACTTTTATTTATTTTTAACCGGCCCTCCGCCGCCCTTCGTTACTGATATATATACGGTGTTGCAACTATCTGTTCAATTAAACGTTTATTCGTTTTGTACATAAGACTTGAGCTATAATGCAAGGAATGTACTTTCAAACCTTGAGTATGCTTTAAAGTTTTGAACTCTGCTTCATTGAGTCCTTGAAGTCTTTTTTTGTATGACAACAACTGGGTCGATGGGGCGCTGGCTCTTGGGAGCCCCAGAGGGGGGACCCGATCGGGTCGATGCTGGTTCGGGGGGGCGGGGGGGGCAAGGGGGGGGGGGGGGAGGGATGTTTTGGGAGGTTTGGAGAGTGTCTTCGTCGCCGGCTCGCGGATTTTGTTTTTTGAAGTTTTAAAGACGTAGTGGCTGCGGGAGGGGTTTTCGCGCAAAATGAAAATTTAAGTTGACTTTATGCTTGGCGGGCTTTGCGAAAATCGATGTGTTTGGCTATAAGTCTGGATGATTGAAATTAAGGTAAGTCAATTTTTATTTAATTTTAATTTTTTAGTTTATTTTTTAATTAATTGTTTGTCTATTTTATTATTTTTGTCGAAATTTTCAATCAACCAATTTTTTGCTAGTTTCTCGTTATGTTTAGGATGCTTAAAAAGTTGCCAGATAAACTAGTCAACTTATCAAATGTCAATTATTGTTCATAACAAGAAATGCACGCAGAAACCAAGTAATTAGTTCAGTACGGCTTGATGTGTGTGCTAACGCGCCGTATGGGTATACGCGGTGTAACTTGTGTATATGAAGAGTGTGTAATGTTAAGACACATACATACTCGTGCACATATAGCACCAGAGGAAATTATGATATCGGCCGCGTGGTGTAATGGGTAGCGCACTTTACTCGCGAGCGAGAGGTCCGACGTTGGATTCCCGGCGTGACCATATGTTTTGGAAAAATTTAGGGGAAAATCATGTATATTCACAGTACTTCGAGGAAAGGGGTCGTCCCGACCGTGCAGTTCTGACACACCGCTGTCTCGGCGTGCAAGTGAAGTAGGAAAAAGTGCTCTGCGTGAGTTCTTGAGTCATGATTGTAGTACGATGAGTGAGCGCTGAACACACGTGAAACAGTGATTAGCAACAAGGGTGTGTTTTAGAACTGCGATAACCCGTGCTACAACTGATTTGTTCCACAATGCAAAAACTTTGGTAGAAATCAATACTTATAGCTGTTTTGGATGCATTATGACACAATTGTTATTCCAATATGAGACAAATCTATATATTAAAGCTGTAATGCCCCACATACGTATTTTGGGCAACTGTCCAGCATTAGTTTGTTTACAATGAATTGTTAAATGTTCTGTGAAAGCAATATCTGCGTGAAGATGATTGTGCACTCGCTAACTTTTGCGCATTGCGCAAAAACGTCTGTCTAGTATATATTAAGAATAAAACAGATAATTGTTATTCTTTAAAAACTTTAACTTAAATTATAGCTTAATTAAACTTTATTATTAGTTCAAGTAAAACTTAAATGACTGGACGGAGTAACTAAACTAGAAATGTAAGCTTAACTTAGACTAGCGTATTTTTAAGTTTAACACCAGTCTAAGTTATACTTATTTTTGGTATAAACAAGTACAGTCCAGAAATTATGTGTATCTAAGAACTGAGCAAGTTTACATTAAGCTAAAAATATGTAAGATATTAAATGAGTGTAAGGCTCTAAGTATAAATCTACCTGTTAGTTTAGTTAATCTAGAAAGTTGCTTATACACTGCAGCATTAGCTTAAGCTTAAATCAATTTAGTTTAAGCTTTTAGAGAGATACATTAAAGATGAATATTACCCGAACGCTTTGTTTCTGAGTAAAAAATATAAATTTTAGACTACAGAAAATTCTGCTAACGCCGTGCTGACATGCTCTTATTTGGCTCAAAATGACACGCGTCATACGATATGGATTACTGTGAACGGTACTGGTGTTGCAAACAGCCCTTATCTGGTGAGCAAACGGGTTGGTTTGCAGTCTTTGTGAGTTTAGCATAAGTGGAGGTCGCCTAAATTTGAGAACCTGTTTAAAATTTAAAATACGGCATCTCTAATTGTAAAACTTTAATTTTAAAATTTAAAGCAAAGACGCAAATGTTTTGTTCACAGAGCCTTAAAAAGGTGTGCGCCTTAGTATTTGAACCAAGCTTATCACTGTAAATTTCAGTGAGTTGAGTTTAACTCAGAATGAGTTGAATCACTCAGTCTGAGTTAGGACTATTAGAACTCAGAATTTTGAGTTGAATCGATTCATGCTGAGTTAATTAACCAACTCACCCAGAGTTAACTCAACTCAGAGTGAGTCAATGTTTACTGATATTAATTCAGAAATAACCAACTCTCTAGCTGAATTGATTAATCAACTCATTGGAATTTACAGTGTATAACAACTTAATTGTAAAATATCAGCAAGTTCCTGTCAATGTTTATAGCGCCTATCACCAGTTAAAAATAAGAATTTAAGAATTTTGTATAAATATTGAACGAAACTGATTGTCAAATTAAAAAAAAATTAGTTTTTAAGTTTAATGAATAAATAATTTTTGCTAATTATTTTACATTTTTGTTGCGTTTTCTGCCACAAGTGTTGTGTATATTGAATGAACAATTAATAGTTTCACGAATTTTTTTTATTTTTAGGTTCGACCAATTTATGCACCCAATCCTGCGAGGGTTACTGTACACGGTCCCGGAATCGACGAATTATCGAATGAACCTGTATACAGCAAAACACCAAATCGATTTATCATTGATTGCAAACGCGCTGGTGTTGGTAAGTACTGTAGGATGCTGAAAATTATTTTTTTGGAAAACATTAATGTTCGCGTACCCTTCTGCCCACATTTAAGATTAGGCTTAGGACAAGGTTTACCTATTCCAAGACAGAACTTAAGCCTTTATCTAAACAATTGCCTAAGCCTAAGTTTAAGTGTAAACCTAGGCCTATTTTCTTTAACGTTACATGTGGGCAAACGTGTACAAGTGTCAAATTTTACTAGTCAACTGATTGAAAAATTTATAGAATTTATGAATTAAAAAATTAAGTGACTTTTTAGGAAAATTACAATTTTCTAATTTGCAAATGTTATTTTTAGGAGACATTGCGGTCGGCATTGGCGATCAACACGGAAACACGATCGAATTCAGCATTGAAGATAAAAAAGATGGAACACTGGTTGTTACGTATACACCGCAAGCACCAGGTACGGAAATTTTTTCAATTTTAAAAACTAAAAAACTTTTTAGTTTATTTTGAAAAATGGTAAACATTATTTGTCTTAAATTTGACATATTACAGAAAAACTTCTAGATTGGCTGTCGTTTCATCAATTTAAGTTTTAAATCACAATATGAAATCTTAATTTAAGATTAAAGATGAACAATTTGCATTGCAAAAAGTTCGACAAATTTTATTAGGCGATGACTGATTAGTTTTAGGAATACCCGCTGGATATTAATATAATGCATTATTTTTATTTTAGGCGAAACTACGGTCAAAATCAAGTTTAACGAGTGTGATATCCCGCAATCACCTGTACGCATTCATGTGAAGCCCCATTTGGACGTATCTCAGCTTAAAATATCGGGACTACAGCAGGAAGAAGGTTAAATTATACCAATGTTATTTAGAGAACATTACAAAAGTGTTACTTTACGCCACAGTATTACATATTAACTAGTCAGCCGGCTTTGCGCAATGCGCAAGAGCAAGCGAATGCACAACAATATCCATGCAAATTTTCTTTTAATAGAACAATCACGTTTCTGTTGTAAGAAAATATTGGCAACAAAGCAATGCTAGAACGTTGCTTAAAATACGTATGTGGGGCTTTCCAGTATGCAATATAGGTAAAGCCCTATTTACACACGCATGTTTGCTGCAAAAACTTGCACTTGTAAACGGTGCTTAAGTATATGAATTTTGACCCATGTAATCATAGAGGCTTGCCTACTAAGCATAAGTTTAAACTAGGGATCGACCGGATCCGATATCCGGATCCGGATCCGGGCCGGATCTCTGCAATTTTTAAGATCCGGATCCGAATCCGGATCCGGTAAAATAAACTACCGGATCTCCGGATCCGAAATTTGATATGCAAACAAAAACATACCAAAATTGGTGTATGTATTTCAACTATGCGTACCTAATCTAATAAGCACTGTGTGAGCATTAATGCTTTGTTGGAATGTCAGGTTAATGACATCCAGTGGAGACCAGTGTTGTTGCGGAAGAAGAACATAAAAATTTTAAAGACTTCTTTTTTAGTTGCTGTAAGTTTTGTTGACTAATTTTGCGAAACAATCAGTTGAACTATTTGTATTTTATATACGTTAAGTATTGAAAAATTATCCAGCTAGTAAGATCCGGATCCGGATTCGGATCCGGTTAGTGCAAAATTTTGGATCCGGTCGTTCCCTAGTTTAAACCAATGTCTGAAGCTTAACATAAACCTAATCCTACAGTGTAAAAAATGTTGAGTCAAATTGATTCTCTCCGAAATAGGCTTTTCTTAACTACACAAACTGAGTCAAATTCGACTCCGCCAGAGTTAAATTCGATTCACTGATTGACTCCGCCAGAGTCAAATTCGACTCACTGAGCGATTCATTGGATCGAATTTGACTGGCGGAGTCGATTTTTAACACAGTTTGTGTAGTCAGGAAAAACCTATTTCGGAGAGAGTCAATTTATCTCACCATTTTTTGCAGTGTAAGCATGAGCCTAAACCTACGCCTAAGCCTAAGCTTCCCAGTCTCCGAGTTTCAAAATTTGTCGGTATTTTGGTGAAATTCTACAAACTAAGTTTGTTCCTGTACGTTGTATTACGTAATAGGTTGGTTCATTTCGTCAAGGTTGAAAACTGGGACGTCCCAAACTCAAATTGATGACCACACAAACCGCAGCTTTGTGTATGTATTGCAGATGTTAATGTTAATTCGCCAAAAGAACTAACAATCGATGCACGCGACATTTTGCCTACACAACATACACTGCGCAATCAGAAAGCGGCCGAGAACGATTCTGATTGGACGGACGCGGTTCAGTGCGTTGTGAAAACGCCTTCGGGAAATGTTCACAAAGCGCCAGTTATTGAAAAATCGCAGCGTCAATTTGCGGTTTGTTACATTCCAAAAGAGTCAGGTCAGTAATATTAAAAGGTGATAATCGTTGATATTTTAGTATAATTTTTGTGTTTTGAAACTTTTCAGTTTTTTAAATTGCGATTTGCAAAAATGTCATTGTTTATAATTTACTTAAATATTTTCAAATTCATTTCTGTGCTGGTTTTTCAGCAATTTAGTAACAAAAGTATAATTTTTGTTTGGAAATTTTTCAGTTTTTAAATTGCGATTTGCAAAAATGTCATTGTTTATAATTTACTTAAATATTTTCAAATTCATCTCTTTTCAGCAATTTATCGACAAATAATGTTTTTGAGTTTTAGAGAAATTTATTAATATCTCAAACTTTCGAGTGTAGGGTCGTTAGCCAATCAGGTTCGGTCGAAACCGGTATGGGTGGCGCTCTACCTGTCGTACTGCGTCCTCCGTCACCATACGGTATTGTACGTGAGTAATTCAGCACGATACTACACAGTGACGTGCGGTGACGAACGGCGCCTGACGTCATCTAAAGTATAGCGTCATCCTATTTAGCTAAATTAAAATTTTTAACCTTGAAGATCCTGAAGGTAATAAAACATTTTACAAGTTTGTTTGTTCTCTAGAAATTTTAAGACAGGATATATCCCGTTTATCCCTTCCCTTGCATACGCCTCTATCCGATATCACTGGCTCAGGTGTATGTTACACTGCAAAAAATGGTGAGTCAAGTTGACTCTCCCCGAAATAGGCTCTACAGGACTGCACAAACTGAGTCAAATTCGACTCCGCCAGAGTCAAACGTACGGCTTAATGAGTCTAATTTGACTCTCGCCGAGTAGAATTTGACTCAGTTTGTGTAGTCCCGTACAGCCTATTTCGGAGAGAGTCAACTTGACTCACCACTTTTTTGCAGTGTACCATACCCTAGTATAACTTCGCGTATATTTCTTTTTTTCTATATTAAATTTGAGAATAACGGTTGAACTGCACAATGCCGCGTGCGGCCGATCGTCGTTCAGCGGCGCCGAGCGTCACAAATGAAACATTTTTGAAAGTTGAGCCCGAATATTGCAATTTATATTTTGTTTCAGGTATTCATACATTGAATCTAACGTATGACGGCGTTCCTATTGAAGGATCTCCGTTTCGAATTCGGGCTGTGGCGCCGTTGGACGTCGCCAAAGTCAAGGCGTATGGCCCTGGGCTGGAACAGTCGATAGTGAACGAACCAACTCGATTCTCGGTTGACACAAAGGTAAGTGATTATTTTTTTTTATTTGATGGTCTAAAGCCTATAAATAAATCTAAGCATAATCCTAAGCCTAAACCTAAGTCGAAGTATAATGATTGACGACGAATTGTCGAGTCGTTCAAATTTCAGATTAAAAGCTGTCGGGCTAGGAGTTGTCGGCCGACGAATTGTCATGATATCGCTTGATACAAATTTTATTATATATTGATTAAATATATTGCATTTGACGACAATAGATTTATCGACATTTACACCGTATGACAGTATCCGAAGTTTGCCTAAAAGTCTAAAACTGGCATATTCATGAATGAACCAAATTTATTTTATCCTGTTTTTACAAAAAAAAGTATATTTTCAAGCAAAAAACGTTCCAGTTTAGCGTTTATTTATTGATTTGATTTCAGGATGCAGGATCCGGTGAACTGTCTCTTAAAATCGAAGGTCCATCTGAAGCTCAAATTCGATGTGGATCGAATGAAGACGGCACAACAAGCGTCGAATATCAAGCAGCCACATCTGGCACATATTCCATTTGGATCGCGTTCGGAGGACAACAAATACCAGGTAATAATCCTGTAGAAATATTGCTTATGTTAACATACGATATATGTATATATATGTATATATATATAAAAGAATATACATAATATAAGATAATATAATATTAATTTATAATAGTATGTATATACATCTATTAATTGGAATATGCAGGGGACTGGAAAACGAAACTAGTAACCCCTGTTTCAAGTTTAATATAGAGTTGTGTTTTGGTCAGCCCTGAAAAAATAACCTCTGTTTCTGCTTAAAGCCTAACAATTAGACTGAGATAGGCTTAAACGTAAGCCTAAGCCTAACCTATGCCTAAGCCTAACATAAGCCTAAGCCTAAGCCTAACATAAGCCTAATCCTAAGCCTAAGCCTAATCCTAAGCCTAACATAAGCCTAATCCTAAGCCTAAGCCTAATCCTAAGCCTAAGCCTAAGCCTAACATAAGCCTAAGACTAAGCCAAAGCCTGGAAAAGATTACTGGATAATGTGAAAACCTGTGAAAAGTTTTCACGTTTTAAGGAGTTCGCTGGAGTATACATCATGACATACCTTTGGCATACAGTAAACCTCAGCGCAGGTTCGTGGTCAGCTCACCTTGCAATGGGGGCTAAACAATTTTCAAGAGGGGCAAAAAGGGAGTTTTCGATGACTTACAAGCAAGGTTGAACGTTTTCTAACGGGCCAAAAGTTGTCCAGGGGAAGCTGAGCCTTCCTGGCCACCTTCTGGGTACGGGCCTAGCTTAAGTATAATTTCAAATTATCAATATGCTAACCTTAGGCTTAGGCTTCATATGCTAGAACCCAGTAACCTTAGGCTTAGGCTTAGGCTTCATATGCTAGAACCCAGTAACCTTAGGCTTAGGCTTAGGCTTCATATGCTAGAACCCAGTAACCTTAGGCTTAGGCTTAGGCTTCATATGCTAGAACCCAGTAACCTTAGGCTTAGGCTTAGGCTTCATATGCTAGAACCCAGTAACCTTAGGCTTAGGCTTAGGCTTCATATGCTAGAACCCAGTAACCTTAGCCTTAGGCTTAGGCTTCATATGCTAGAACCCAGTAACCTTAGGCTTAGGCTTAGGCTTCATATGCTAGAACCCAGTAACCTTAGGCTTAGGCTTAGGCTTCATATGCTAGAACCCCGTAACCTTACCCTTAGGCTTAGGCTTCATATGCTAGAACCCATTATCCTTAGTCTTAGGATTTATATGCTTTTAACAACTAACCTTACGCTTAGGCTTAGGCTTCATATGCTAGAACCCAGTAACCTTAGGCTTAGGCTTAGGCTAGAGAGGCTTCATATGCTAGAACCCAGTAACCTTAGGCTTAGGCTTAGGCTTCATATGCTAGAACCCAGTAACCTTAGGCTTAGGCTTGGGAGGCTTCATATGCTAGAACCCAGTAACCTTAGGCTTAGGCTTAGGCTTCATATGCTAGAACCCAGTAACCTTAGGCTTAGGCTTAGGCTTCATATGCTAGAACCCAGTAACCTTAGCCTTAGGCTTAGGCTTCATATGCTAGAACCCAGTAACCTTAGGCTTAGGCTTAGGCTTCATATGCTAGAACCCAGTAACCTTAGGCTTAGGCTTAGGCTTCATATGCTAGAACCCAGTAACCTTAGGCTTAGGCTTAGGCTTCATATGCTAGAACCCAGTAACCTTAGCCTTAGGCTTAGGCTTCATATGCTAGAACCCAGTAACCTTAGGCTTAGGCTTAGGCTTCATATGCTAGAACCCAGTAACCTTAGGCTTAGGCTTAGGCTTCATATGCTAGAACCCAGTAACCTTAGGCTTAGGCTTAGGCTTCATATGCTAGAACCCAGTAACCTTAGGCTTAGGCTTAGGCTTCATATGCTAGAACCCAGTAACCTTAGCCTTAGGCTTAGGCTTCATATGCTAGAACCCAGTAACCTTAGGCTTAGGCTTAGGCTTCATATGCTAGAACCCAGTAACCTTAGGCTTAGGCTTAGGCTTCATATGCTAGAACCCAGTAACCTTAGGCTTAGGCTTAGGCTTCATATGCTAGAACCCAGTAACCTTAGGCTTAGGCTTAGGCTTCATATGCTAGAACCCAGTAACCTTAGCCTTAGGCTTAGGCTTCATATGCTAGAACCCAGTAACCTTAGGCTTAGGCTTAGGCTTCATATGCTAGAACCCAGTAACCTTAGGCTTAGGCTTAGGCTTCATATGCTAGAACCCAGTAACCTTAGGCTTAGGCTTAGGCTTCATATGCTAGAACCCAGTAACCTTAGGCTTAGGCTTAGGCTTCATATGCTAGAACCCAGTAACCTTAGGCTTAGGCTTAGGCTTCATATGCTAGAACCCAGTAACCTTAGCCTTAGGCTTAGGCTTCATATGCTAGAACCCAGTAACCTTAGGCTTAGGCTTAGGCTTCATATGCTAGAACCCAGTAACCTTAGGCTTAGGCTTAGGCTTCATATGCTAGAACCCAGTAACCTTAGGCTTAGGCTTAGGCTTCATATGCTAGAACCCAGTAACCTTAGGCTTAGGCTTAGGCTTCATATGCTAGAACCCAGTAACCTTAGCCTTAGGCTTAGGCTTCATATGCTAGAACCCAGTAACCTTAGGCTTAGGCTTAGGCTTCATATGCTAGAACCCAGTAACCTTAGGCTTAGGCTTAGGCTTCATATGCTAGAACCCAGTAACCTTAGGCTTAGGCTTAGGCTTCATATGCTAGAACCCAGTAACCTTAGGCTTAGGCTTAGGCTTCATATGCTAGAACCCAGTAACCTTAGCCTTAGGCTTAGGCTTCATATGCTAGAACCCAGTAACCTTAGGCTTAGGCTTAGGCTTCATATGCTAGAACCCAGTAACCTTAGGCTTAGGCTTAGGCTTCATATGCTAGAACCCAGTAACCTTAGGCTTAGGCTTAGGCTTCATATGCTAGAACCCAGTAACCTTAGGCTTAGGCTTAGGCTTCATATGCTAGAACCCAGTAACCTTAGCCTTAGGCTTAGGCTTCATATGCTAGAACCCAGTAACCTTAGGCTTAGGCTTAGGCTTCATATGCTAGAACCCAGTAACCTTAGGCTTAGGCTTAGGCTTCATATGCTAGAACCCAGTAACCTTAGGCTTAGGCTTAGGCTTCATATGCTAGAACCCAGTAACCTTAGGCTTAGGCTTAGGCTTCATATGCTAGAACCCAGTAACCTTAGGCTTAGGCTTAGGCTTCATATGCTAGAACCCAGTAACCTTAGCCTTAGGCTTAGGCTTCATATGCTAGAACCCAGTAACCTTAGGCTTAGGCTTAGGCTTCATATGCTAGAACCCAGTAACCTTAGGCTTAGGCTTAGGCTTCATTTGCTAGAACCCAGTAACCTTAGCCTTAGGCTTAGGCTTCATATGCTAGAACCCAGTAACCTTAGCCTTAGGCTTAGGCTTCATATGCTAGAACCCAGTAACCTTAGGCTTAGGCTTAGGCTTCATATGCTAGAACCCAGTAACCTTAGGCTTAGGCTTAGGCTTCATATGCTAGAACCCAGTAACCTTAGGCTTAGGCTTAGGCTTCATATGCTAGAACCCAGTAACCTTAGGCTTAGGCTTAGGCTTCATATGCTAGAACCCAGTAACCTTAGGCTTAGGCTTCATATGCTAGAACCCAGTAACCTTAGGCTTAGGCTTAGGCTTCATATGCTAGAACCCAGTAACCTTAGGCTTAGGCTTAGGCTTCATATGCTAGAACCCAGTAACCTTAGGCTTAGGCTTAGGCTTCATATGCTAGAACCCAGTAGGCTTAGGCTTAGGCTTAGGCTTCATATGCTAGAACCCAGTAACCTTATGCTTAGGCTTAGGCTTCATATCCTAGAACCCAGTAACCTTATGCTTAGGCTTAGGCTTCATATCCTAGAACCCAGTAACCTTAGCCTTAGGCTTAGGCTTCATATGCTACAACCCAGTAACCTTAGCCTTAGGCTTAGGCTTCATATGCTAGAACCCAGTAACCTTAGCCTTAGGCTTAGGCTTCATATGCTAGAACCCAGTAACCTTAGGCTTAGGCTTAGGCTTCATATGCTAGAACCCAGTAACCTTAGGCTTAGGCTTAGGCTTCATATGCTAGAACCCAGTAACCTTAGGCTTAGGCTTAGGCTTCATATGCTAGAACCCAGTAACCTTAGGCTTAGGCTTAGGCTTCGTTACATGGCTTAATTACAGAAAAGTAAGTAAACATCGTTTGTTGTTGTTTTTGTTCATAATTTGTAATTAACTTAATTTTAATACAATTTATTACTATTAATGAGTATGTCTACAAATCTAATGGCCGGTTCTACATTTCAGAGCTGGTTAGGTGACATTTTGCCAGAAGGCCTATATTTAAAAATTAATTATACATAAACGACCGAATTGTTATGGTTGAACTTTTATCGTCCGCCCGCCACTTAAGTGAATTAGAATTATCGTTTGTACGTAAAGACATTAACAAACTCCGATAGGTTATTTTAATGACAGTTGTGGTTCTTACAGCAAAAATGTGTCTGATCAGCGGGTACATAAAAAAGGGGGGGGCCAGGACCGGCTCAGTCTCCCCCTGGGAGTATTTTAGCTCAAGTGTAAAAATTTTCAACCTTGCTTGTACGTCATCGAACACGCTTATATGCCCTTCCTGATAAATCTTAAGCTACCCTAGCGCTGACTATGGGTCTGATGATGAGTTTAATGGATTCCAGACCCGGGAATTTCTGACGGAGGGTGTGGGATTGGTCAGAAAATAAGTATATTTTCGCAAGGTCTCTGCGATATATAAGTCAAATTTCGATTTATAGGGGTTGGTGTGGCACATAGTTCGTATAAAGTTTCCCAGTTACGTTTTATTTTTCCACGGTGGATCCAGAAATTTCTGACGGCGAGGTGATGTAAAATAGTGAAAAAATATTACAAATAAAGCGAAGCCAGAAGCCAAACGCAATTTTAATGATGAATCTTAATGCATCATTTCGGTTTTGGTCCATGTTGGAGGGTTGTGGGCCCCGTTCTTGGATTCGCCAGGGATCTACTGTGTTTCTTGTGCTCGATGCAATATTCTGTTCAAATTGTTCTTTGCCAGATTACACATTGTTTGGTTTATATTTTACGTTAAATTTACATAATAATAAAATCCATTCATCCTGGTTATAATTGTTTTTGGCCAATGTAAAGAACAGGGGCGGAACAGTATTATAAGCATATTCCTAATCCTAAGCCTAAAATCTAATCGTATGAATGAGCATATTCCTAAGCCGAAAACCTAAGCCAAGCAAAAAATTACTCTAAAGCTTACGCGTACTCTGTTGTACTACCACAGGAAAACTCTCCGACTCTGATATTTACATGGGCTATTTTTTTCATTAAAAAATGTTTACAATTTGTAAAAGTGTTTGAAATTCTTAATTTATTTTGGATTGTTGGTAACCTATTGATTGGATTTTGGTTTAAAATGAAATATATGCACTTGAATAATGTTATTGTTGCTGTTATATCTGAAATCTCTACACGATTCAGTTATGATCACTATCCGTTTCCGTTATTTTTACTATCCGTTCACAGCCTGGTCACGGGTGATGCTGTAGAGTATTTTAATGATTTTACCAATAAAGGCCATAATTATCAGATCCAAAAAACGTCCCTTATGGCACAAAAATCAAAAGATTAATTTTTCTTGTTTATCAATTTTTGAGACCAAAGGTGAAACCTAAACTATTTTTAGGCAAAATGGATATCTAAAATTTTTATGGATTTAGCGAATTTTTCTTGTCTACCGCATGCTTAGTGGCCAATGTAAAGAATAGGGGCGGAACAGTATTATAAGCATATTTGTAAGCCTAAGCCTAAGCCTAAACCTAAGGGTAAGAATGAGCATATTCTTAAACCTAAGCCAAAGAAGACAAGCAAAAAAATTCGTCTAAGCAGTGGCGGATCCAGGTTCTCACAATGGGGGGGGGGCAAAATTTCATAGGGAATAAACTTGTTTTTGATCCACACACAAACCACAAACTATTGCCATAAAATTGCCTTCTGTACGTTCGTTAAATTGAGATGAATCAAAAATAAAACTAACGCATCAACGCATTTAGCTCTAAACAACAGGGTGGCAACATAAACTGAGATTTGGTTTCAAATAGGCACAAATTTGAAGGCTCGGATTCGGAAGCTAATTTAGTTTTGAAAAAGAAAATCCAGTCAGTTTCAGCAAGATCTGCTTCTGTTTTAGAATGTGTTAGAACTGCCTGCTATTTTCGGAACAGCGTAGAACAGCAACTGACACTCTATATATTTTTTGTTGAGATGCTGTTGGGGGGGCACGGTCGGGGTGGCTCCCTCATGGATCCGCCATTGAGTCTAAGGCGTTGAACTTACTCTTTTGCAGTCCCATAGAAAAACTGTCCGCCCCTGATCTTTACATGGGCTAATTTAGTTTATAACTGTACTGATAGTGTGTAAATGTCGGCGAAGAAGCAAATATGTTTGTTCGGACCCACAGAGATACTTGAAAACAAGGCTTGTGGGGTTTGGCGGCAGGCCATAGCCAGCTCACCTTGCTAGGCGGCTAAAATTTTTTCAGGACGTACATACAAAAATTTTCGTTGATTTGCAAGCAATGTTGAAAATTTTCTAGTGGGGTCAAAATTTTTGCGACCCCCCACTTGGCTACGGGCTCGCTTGATGGGCTGGTGTGGCGACAGGTTGCCCCGTATTCTTCTCTGTGATGAGCTCACCTTAGCCAGTCCCGATGTGCCATACGGATGTACTGTTTGGAATTAAGATTTCTGCTTAAACATTTGGTTATTTTTTTTTTTTACTACACTAATAATAATAATAATAATAATAATAATAATAATAATAATAATAATAATAATAATAATAATAATAATAATAATAATAATAATAATAATAATAATAGTAATTTTTAAGCTTGAATTTTGGTAAAATTTAATAAATCCTGCTCGCGTTTGATAACGCCATGTCCAAATATTTTTATGATTTTGTGATGTTTTTATTTTTTCAGTAAGGTATTTAGGCAGCGGGTGTAAAGTATGTGAGACATTCTTGTACTGGTGTATATGCAATATATCCAGTTTATACATAGACTGACATCGACTATGCTATAATTCTAGCAGAATATGTTTTATACTTTAAACCCAATTAATTATCCTAAGCCTAAATCTAAGCCTAAGTGCAGAGGTGAATTAAAAATTTCTGACGGGGGGTTAGCAAATATTTTATTACAAAAAATTCTGCGGAAAAATAGTTTTTAACAAAAAATATTGTAGGGAAAAATTATAACGTAGGTACCTTACCATTTTAACGCAAAAAAATTTGTGATGGGGGGCGTACGCCCTCCGCCTCCCTTTGGATCCGCTAGTGCCTATATGCTGAAATAAATTAAAAATTTAATAGTATAGATTAGTATAAACCTCATTCAATCACATGCGATGTTTAAAATCCAGGAAATATTTAAATAATTAAAAAAATATAATTTTTACATTTTAAAATTATATTTTAGTAAAAAATTAAGCAGAAATCGCAAGGGGGAACTTTTCAGCCTGTTCACTCATTTGAGACAATTTTTTTTGAAGTTCAAAGTGCAATTCTATTGCTTGTAACTCTATTGCTACGCCGACACAGCAGAGTTCGATCAGGTTGAGTCATGGGCGGCAGGTATTTGGTGCTGTATTTATTTAGAATTGTAGAATTTATTATCTTTTAAACGAAAATGTCATATCGATCATATGCTCGAAATATGACGCAAACCACGGAACCGTGTGAACGCAGCGATGACGTCAGTGAAGAAACGTCAAAATTTTCTCACTATCGAGACAATTTGTTGCATAGTGCGTCTGCTGTTTGTGCGTCGGCGTCGAATCCAATGTCGTCATATCCACAGTTTGGCGTTTTTGGGACACGTCACTCTGACGATAATGATGTCATCGATAGTAATGACCGTGGGAAAAATTCTCACGGTGAAATTTTCTCACGCACTAAATTGTATGACGACGATGGAGCCGGATTCTCACGACCACATTATGGAGTAATGGGGGGTGCTCGGATGGCAGTGGGCAGAGATCCTTTCGGAAGGAAAGAAACTGACCGGGACGGACATGAAGATGACAGTAACCATGAAAACCCAGGGTTAAGTGCGGACGCTGACAACAGAAGCGTCGATACCAAGCAGGCCATTATTTATTCGAAAATAGAACCTCATAATAATAACAATAATAATAATAATAATAAAATTGAAAACAATATTGGCAACAATTATGACATGAAGATTGACAACGAAGTAGAATACGAAGAAATAGAAAAAGAAGCAGAAAATAAAGAAAGAGAACAAACGGAAAATAAAGAAAACGAAGAAAATGAAGAAAAAGACGACGACGACGACGACGACGATGACGGAGAATTTATTGATTTAAAGAAATTAGCCGACATAATGGCTCGACGAGAGAGCCACGTGCCCCCTCCTATTACAGGCGAAAGTGAAATAGTTGATGAGAGCAACGAAGAACGCCAGCCAGAAGAACCAGAAGACAGCAAAACCAGATCGATCGTGTGCGAATTAGCTTCAAAACTTGAATCAAACCTGGAACCAAATACGATATCGACTCCAGGAGAATCAAGTTTGGATCACAATGAAACCGGAAGCTCATTTCAAACCAGAAACAGTCTGGAACACCAGGAACCATTTGAAGGCCAATCTGATTCGCTGGATGTCGCTGCAATAGAACAAATTATTGAAAAACATCATTTAACTTTGGACACTCAAAACGAATGCTTTGAAGAAGATGAGCACACAGGTAAAGCGATAAACTTGGACGATTTACGATCGAGTTCAGAACAAGAGTTGAAAAATGAGAAAGAAGTGACGAAACAAGCAACACCAAAGGACAGCGACCGACAAACTTTCGACAAGGAACAAACAGAACTGATTGTTCCGCTACAGAAGGAAAATTTAAAAAACGAACAAAATATCTGTGCAGAAAATCGGACATCTATTGAATCGAGTGTACCAGAGATAAAAATCGACGAAAAAATCAACGAAGAATGCGTCAACGAAAAAGATGACGAAGAAAAAGATGGCGAAAAACAACGACAAGAACAACAACAAATACAACCAACAAATTTTCTTCAAAATCTCGACAAACTACGAAGACTGAGTGCGTCATCATCCAATAAATCAGCAGATCGTTTGACAGCAGGCAACCTGAGTCCAGGTGGATCAGTGATCCTGGATTTTATTACAACACGATCTGGACAAGGACGTGAAACGGTAGAAGTGATTACACGATTTCAAAGCGCAGACAGTGAAGATTACGGAAGCCAAGATGATCTCGACAGCTTGAAATGGCAAATCCCAGACAGAGCTCACAACGGTCGGTCGCCAATAGAATTGCTGGAGGTCCAAGTTGTCCCGGATGCGGAGTTCGCTCACGAACCGCTGGACAGAAGACGTACAATGCCGGAAGGAAAATCAAAATCAAAAGTATCATTTAAACCAGAAATTAGTGAACAACGGTCGTTAGATCCCACAGTCTCTCCAGATCGCCAAGCTTGTTGCTCTGGGATCAAAGCGAGTGTGCCGCCTTTGAAGATGCCGAAAGATATGCGATCTCGGCGACTGACTGAGCTGCGAGCGAAACTCGCAACCAGGATATCTGGACAAGACAGTTCGAGCTCTGATGATAGCATTAATCGTCGGAAAGGGTCAAAGGTCAAAATCAAGAGGCGCCTTAATCGATTTATAGGTAAACCGGATTTGAAAATTAGGTTTGGAACTCAATTTTTGGTTCCAAACGTTTGAAAAATACCGACAATGTTGCTGGAAATTATTGTGTTTGCCTCACGTACCTGCCAGCATCCAACTCAACATTCTATGTGGAAAAGCTATTTTAGGGGCATGCAGTTCATTTCAAAAGACCTAACCATTCGGGTAAAATGATCCTAGGTTAAAACAAAATTAATACTGAGGGGGCTGAAACCAACTGACCCTCGTTTGGCTACGAGTCCGTTCAGGTATTTATTGGATATATGACCTACGTCTGGTGTCACGTCAGTTCTTCGTGCGATAACTCGTCGACCGGCAACTTGTAATCCGAAATTTCATTGAGTCAATAATTCGTTCCCATAATTATGCTTACGCTCAAGCTCAGGCTTAGGATTACGCTTTACGATCATCCTTAGATTTGTTCATAAGCTTTAGGACACTGTTGGATAACAAGTTGTCGGGTGACGAATTGTCGTAGATTGCGTACCGGTATTCGGTGTCATACACAGTCGAAAATACAAGCCGCAGTGTCAAAAGTTATATTTCTTCACCGACCATTATCGACTTTAATTTTAAGGCGAGTAGTTGAGATTTTAAATTAATTGATCGATCCTTTTGGCCCATGTAAAGATCAGGGGCTGAACGTTTTTCTGTGGGACTAGAATAGAACAACCTTTAAGCTTTAGACGAATTTTTTTGCTTGGCTTAGGCTTAGGATTAGGCTTCGGAATATGCTCATTCTTACGTTTAGGCTTAGGCTTAGGCTCAGGCTTAGGCTCAGGAATATGCTCATTCTTACGTTTAGGTTTAGGCTTAGGCTCAGGCTTAGGCTTAGGAATATGCTTATATTACTGTTCCCCCATTTTCTTTACATTGACCTATCTTTTTAATAAAGAACCTAATACGTTTCGGAATCGTTTGTCATCAACCCGCGTTGAAAATATTTAATCAAAATAATCTAAAAATATTAAATGCTGTAAAATAAATTTGGGTTCACGGATTCAAGAAAAATCTTGACCCCTTTAACCACTCTTTACATTTAAAAATAAAATGGAACTTGGCGTGCCGGAAAATTTTGATTTGGGGGGGTCGCATCCTGTCAACCCCGCGGCTTTGATTTCCGCCTAAAAACGAAAATCCGTTTACAGTACGGATCTCAATTTTCTACAGGGATTTATAACGTTGGTGACGCTCCTCTAGTTGGCTCTTAGACCAACATTAGAGTTCTGTTTTAATTCGCACCTGTGAACGCAGTTGCAAGTCGCTTGAATTTCTTGCACCTACAGTTTGATTGGTCAATCGGAACGTTCCTTTGAAAATACTTGCAGTTGCAATTATTTCGTTCAAGTTGCAGCTGTGAGTTCTCGCTGCAATAACTTGCACGTGTGTACTGGGACTTAAAGATTTTAATTGTATTTAAATTTTGTGTTCTAAACATTTTAGGCAGTCCTTTCCGAGTGCCAGTGAGTCAACGTGTTGACGTATCTAAAGTCCGAGCGTATGGACCTGGACTTGATCCAGAATTGTGCCGAACCGACAGGGAAGCAACATTTACGGTGGATACGAGTAAAACCGGACCCGCGAAGCTCGAAGTGTTTATTGCTACCGAGCAAAACAACGGTAACTTTTACATCAGGGACGGGGCTTGGCTGGTCTATATCTAATATAATATTATATATAAAATATATAAATATATATATATACACATATATCAGGGTGCAAACGGAATTACAAAATACTGTATCCGGAACCGGAACCGGAAAGTTAACAAAATACCGGAACCGGAGCCTGAACCGGAAAATAAAAAATATTTGTTACCGAAAAATTTATTTTTAAGCGCTATTTTATCTCTTTTAATGTTGTAAACCCACAATTTAGAATGCCAAAATCCTGAAACAAATACAGTAGGTGGAAACATATGATAAATTATGGAGTATGGCACAAATTGAAAATTTTGGCAATACACGCACGGACAATTTTAGACAAATAAGTTAGAATAATATGCCAATTTTTCTTAAATTTTCGAATTAGAAAAAATTTTCAGTACCGAAAATACCGGAAAGTTCCGGTGAAAAAATACCGGATTTCTTACCGAAACCGGACAGTGAAAAATACCCGATTTCCCTACCGGATCCGGAATTCCAGTTGCAACCTGACATATATGTATATATGTATATAGTATTTATAATATATAAATGTATACACATATATTTATACATATTTATATAGATATTGAAACACCGTAAAATAATCGTTCAAGTTTGTATCGCTGTCTTGCGAAAGCGTTACACCTGAACCATTAAGCAGATCTGCTTTAAGTTGGCCAGACACCCACAACTGGGCTTCAAACTCGAGTTTGTTTCTAACCTACCCAAGTGTATATTTTAACAGCGTAGAAGAGCACTTTTTCGGTTTTCTAGGTGCGATATTCGTTTATACTCCGACGATTAGCACAATAACTTACTGTAGGCTTTTTAATTGCAAGCTTGATCAGAATGGTGGCGTATTGACATTGCGGAACAAACGTCAAGGCTGTTGTCTACATTCGTATATTTTAATTAAAGGCTATCGCAGAAGCATACCCTTACTCTTGAGGCTTATGCCTAACTCCAACTTGAGTCTTGAGGACAATAGCTGACGGGCCATATAATACTTGTTACTCAAAATTTTGTTAATTTCAAAAAAAATTTAAAAAGTTTTCGATAAATTAAGTAAATATCATGGAATTTTTTTCGTTTTGATTTAATTGTTTTGTTTATTTTCAGACAAATTACCCGAGCCAGAAATTACTCAAGAAAGTAATGGCATGTACACCGTTGCATATGTGGTGCCGGATGAAACCAGCGATATAACCCTACGAATACGTTACGATAATAAAGACATTCCAGAAAGGTAAGTATATTTTTTGTCTTTATTCACACGTGCAAGTTTTTGCTGCGAGCACTTGCAGCTGCAAGTTGTATTTGTAAGTTTTATCCAAAATCCTATTCGAAAAACATGCAGCTGCAAAATAATTCATTAAAAATCATAGTTAGGAATTTAGTTCACATGTGTGAGTAACCATGCAAGTTCACTGAATTTATTACAGCCGCTTTCTTATTGGCTGATGAAAAAAATGCAAGTTATATATGCGTGCAATTTGCAGCTGTTGCACGTGTGAATAGGTTTTTAGTTTCTAATTCAGACAAAATGTTTGTCAAATAACTTCAACCTGGACTTGATAATTTTAAGCTAAATTGTAAAAGCTTCCACATATATTTCGAGGTATATATTATTTTTGTTTCCGGAATCCTAATCCTTGAAATTCAGGAGTAACTGATACTGAATTTAATGTCTTAATTACAGTAACATCTATTAAGCTTAGCGGATGGTTAGTTGCAAAACCGGATATATATCAGTAACGAAGGGCAAGATTAAAATAAACGCAGTCCGTAACTGAATAACAAGGGTGGTACCCTATGGAGAGGCCAAATCAGAGTACATTACAACAGCTACACCTGAGCGCAACTCCGAGTACTTATTGTATTTAAAAATCAATTTCAGTCCGTTTCAAATTCATGTACTGCCACAGTCGCCGTTTGACCAGAACGGCCTCGCCGTATCCGGCCTTCCGCTGCCTACACAGTCCGTCGCCGCAAGCGTTCCGTTTACGTTCAAAGTGAGCTTTGCGGATGCAGTTCCGGACGAAAAGGGCAACGTTGAAAATGTTCCAGTTGTCGATATTAAGGTACTAACGAACCTTCAACGGCTCTTATACCACAGTTCCCGAAGCAGTTTTGGAAATTTTCAGGTTTTGGCATAACTTACGCTAAAGAATGCAATTTAGGCTAGGGTTTAGCTTTGGGGTTACGATGGGAGTACACTGTAAATTCCAATGAGTTGATTAACCAATTTAGCTAGCGAGTTGGTTATTTCGGAATATTAATATCAGTAAACATTAAACTCACTCTGAGTTGAGTTGATTCTCTCTCTGAGTTGAGTTGATTTGACGACTCTGTCTGAGTTGATTAATTACCTCCGAATGAATTGAATCAACTCAAAATGCTGAGTTCTGATAGTCTTAACTCAGACTGAGTCATTCAACTCATTCTGAGTTAAAAACAACTCACTGAAATTTAAAGTGTATGTACAAGTGTCTGGTTCTATTTTGGATATTTGTATATTGAAAAAGGTCGCTAGGGTCAAGTTGCTATCTCTGTTTTGAATTTGGGTAACTTTCATTCCTGGTAAGCCCTCGTCTTCATGCAGCGCACTATTGATATTTGTGACACTTGCAAAACCGACACTTGCAAAACCGACACTTGCAAAACCGACACTTGCAAAACCGACACTTGCAAAACCGACACTTGCAAAACCGACACTTGCAAAACCGACACTTGCAAAACCGACACTTAGCTAAGTAAGCTAAATCCGAAATTTTATGGACTCAACAATTGGTCGTTCATCGTTATGCTTGGGCTTTGGCTTAGGATTACGCTCAAGCAGTGGCGGATCCAGGATCTCAAAATGGGGGGGGGGCAAATTTTCACAGGTAATAAACTTACTTTTGACCCACACACAAACCACGAACTATTGTCACAAAATTGCTATATAATTTTTGTCGAAATGCTGTTGGGAGGCACGGCCGGGGTGGCCCCCCAATGGATCCGCCATTGCGCTCAAGATTATTATTCGATTCAGTCTTTAATACGACACTGTTGGATGACAAGTTGTCGGGCGACGAATTGTCGTAGATTCAGCTATTAACCATTTCTTATACGGGTTGGTTGATTACTGTAGTTCTCCTGGACCACTCCTCGCATGTTTCTTTGCTGCAGAAGTAAACACTAGAACAGCTACTGTAAAATCCCAATCGAATTTCATAAAAAAGAATATGCATAATGTGATCCATAAAGGGGTATTCATGGACCCCTTATCATCCCCGTACCCGCATCCTGTTTTCAACAGACCCTAGCGATAGGTGCTACATATATTTGAGAATACGGTAAGACAATTTTGACTATTTCAGAGTCCAGACAATGAACCAGTACCGGTCTCAATAAAGCGAAGTATGCTTAAACCTGACAACCGAATATATGACGTCACATTTACGCCGGAAACTCCTGGTGAATACACTGTATCGGCCAGTTATGGGGCTAAACCCCTGACTGGTTCACCGTATCGAGTCAAAGTTCATCCTGTTGGTAAAGCGTCTACGTGCTATATTGTTGGTAAGTCACATCAAAAGTCAATGACGAGAGTATGCAAACCTGCTAGCCAGCTCATCATGATAATGAAGTCCAGAAAAATTATGAGAGGCGAGCCAGGATATCACATGACTTATAAACGAGACTAAATCATTTTATTGGGGTCCAAAATTTATCCTAAAGGAGCCTGAGCCTTTTCTAGCTTGGATGTTTGGGCCCATGTATAAAACAGGGCCGGGACAGTGGTATAAGCATATTCCTAAGCCTAAACCTAAAGCCTAAGTCTAAGCCAAAAAGTTAGTCTAAAGCTTAAGCTTACTTTGTTTACAGTCCCGCAGAAAAACGTTCCGCCCCTTTTCTGTGCATGGGCTGATGTTACTTTACGTGCCGGCACGTATTAACATTGACCACAGCACCGAAATTTGGCCTTTTTTGTAATTTTTTTAATTTTTGCTATTAATTCTTGTGCATCGTAGAGTATTTTGCAAACTTTGTATATTTACTTTGTCCCAGTATAGACGCCTGTTAATAACTTTTACGCTTGACCACAAACATACACCTAAAGCTTAGGCCTATATTCTCAAATGTAGCTGTGTTTCTGGCCCGAGATTTTTGGTTTCCCGCTTTTTATGTCGTGTGGCCGGTTTGCTCCGTGGACCATAGCTGCGAAAGCATGCTTGTTTGAAACCTATTACTAGCAGGTGATAGGCGCTATACATATGTGAGAATATGAGCCCTACGCCTAAGCCCTTCAACTCTGTTTGACCCCCGAGGTTCTGTCTCCCAATTTGCAGGCCGCGAATATTTTTCCATTGTTGTTGCAGAAACAATTGAAGAATATACAGAAATTGCAGTTGTCAACCAAACGTACACACTGACTGTGTATACCCTGGAAGCAGGTGATGAAGGGCAGCTGACAGCGCAAGTCCGTCCATTGCAGGTAATGTCTTAAAATTAAAACAAATTTTGTTTGGCTAATTTAAGAAAAATGAAAACGAATTGTGTTAAAATGAAGACAAATTTTGTTTGGTTAGAATGCGCAAGAAAATTTATAGAGGGGGACTGGAAAGATTTTCGGTCAATGTTAGTTTTAGAGCGGTAAACAGTAGATTGAGCATATTCCTAAGCCTAAGCGTAAAGCGTTGAAAAACGCATATTCCTAAGCCTAAGCCTAAGCGTTGAAAAACGCATATTCCTAAGCCTAAGCCTAAGCGTTGAAAAACGCATATTCCTAAGCCTAAGCCTAAACCTAAGCAAAAAATGTAGTCTACAATCGCAGACTACTCACAGACCCACCAGAAACCAGGACCGTCCTAAAAGTAACAGATACATAGGATTATTATGTCGTAGAAGTATATTTAGCTTAATTAATAGAGGAAAAAAATATCTGCTGACAGGGCATGCGGGCTGCTTTACCCCCCTTCCCTCCCATCGTTCTGGGGCCTTAACTTTAGGAGGCCTGTAATGAACTAAAAAAATTTTAATTTTTGAATTTTTGTAACATTATTTTGTTTAGTATTGCTTTTAATGTATATTTTGTTATTTCTTTTTCAGGATGGTTCGAAACCGATTCCGGCGGAAGTAAATATGTTCGAAAACCGACATTTTGCGACAGTCAAATTTGTACCGGAAATCCCGGTTGCCCACGCGGTTCAAATACGTTACGGTGGAGTCATAATTCCGGGCGGTGATTGTATTATTGATGTAAGTGTAGTATTGATTGGGCTCATCTCTGCAGAAAATTATAGTTAAATTATAGTTTAACTAAAAACTTAAATTATAGCTTAACTAAAAATGTAAATTATAGTTTAACTAAAAACTTAAATTATAGTTTAACTAAAAATGTAAATTGTAATTTAACTAAAAACTTAAATTATAGTAGGTGTGGTTCTCAACAGAATACAACCGTGGGAATTTTTTGACCAAGTCACACTTGTTAGAATACTGCATCGTGAGAACAAAAATTGAAATTTTCCCACGGTACAAACATTTGCCAATTTAGTGCATATTTTCACGAGGTGTGGTTCTCAACAGAATATAACCGTTGGAATTTTTTTACCAAGTCACCTGTTAGAATGCTGAATCGTGAGAACAAAAATTGAAATTTTCCCACGGTACAAACATTTGCCAATTTTGAGCATATTTTAATGTTTAAACAGGTGTGGTTCTCAACAGAATCCAACCGTGGGAATTTTTGAACCAAGTCACTTGTCATAAAATTGAATCGTGAGAAAAAAATTGAAATTTTCCCACGCTACACACATTTACTAATTTTAGTACCTACATATTTTCACGTTTAAATAGGTGTGGTTAAGAAAACATTTAAATGATAAATTGAATACCACATTTTGATGAAACCCATTTTCCGACGTTGTATGTGTTTGTTGTATCCCATGGGATATATGAAAAAACAACAACATCAATTGAACTATCGTTTCAAATGTGACTGGAATAATGCTATTTCTTTTACCCTTCACTTACAGGATTACCAAAAAAGTGGGGCGAGAGATACACCCCTCAATTCAACGATGCCGACGTTACCACCCTCTACTCCCGGAGAAAGAGGGTCAGGGTTCTGGGCCCCCGGCTTGGAGTTTTCAGTCCAATTGAGATTAAGCAAATTCGCGTTTATTTTGATTGTTGCTCGCTTCGCTCGTGAGGTTTTTTCAACGGGTTTACATATTTCACACCATATATGTAGGCATTATTGTGTTAGATCAGCTCATGCGTTCTGAGAAAGGGGTCCGTCAAACCGGTTCTGCCGCCGGGGGCTTGGATTACCCTGCCACGGCGCTACGTCTATTGTTTGCCACTTTATGTCTATACAGCTATAAAGTGGTTCCAGCGTTTACAACACTAGCATATAACATGTTGAACATAAAGTATCCACAACCTGGAGCCTAGCCAAGTGACTCTGGACGCTCTAAACTGCCCCATAAATCAGTCCCGTAGCGGGCTCACCATGCGAGGTGGGAGGGGCTAAAAAATTTTAGGAGGGACATTGAAGGCCTTTTAGTGACTTGCAAGCAAGGTTGAAAATTTTCTTGGGGGGGCAAAGTTTTTTCAAAGAGGGCTGAACCCCCTGTCCACCCCCTCGGCTACGAGCCCGACACAAATACATTGAGCAAGAAACGATTTGCAAGTTTTGCAAAGGATTTTAATACTGAAATAACGTTTAGCTTCTTGCTCGCACCGCTCACGTGGTTTTAGCGCTGGTGTGATTTAACGTTCGAATCACACTTTCAAACCAATTCAAATTTTTCATTGAAACATTAATTTTAAAACTGTTTCAAGCTTACCACTCGCTTCGCTTGTTAAATTGTTCAGAACTCTACTTTGCCTATAAAGTTGTTTGGCTAATCACTAGCAAACTGTCCAATGTAATGAACATGGTCGGACAGTATTATAAGCATATTCCTAAGCGTACAGCCTAAGCCTAAGAATGAGCATTTTCCTAAGCTAAAGCCTAAGAATGAGCATTTTCCTAAGCCTAAGCCTAAGCCAAGTAAAAAATTAGTCTAAAGCTTAAGCTTACTGTTTTGTAGCCCCACAGAAAAACGTTCCGCGCCTGATCTTTACCATGGGCCAGGCAAACTGATAAGCTATGTTCAGATAGGCTCATAGTCTTTATTTAATCAAAAGTCTGGAGCATTTACACACCTTTTTGTCGTGGGATTTTTGGGCATGCGGCAAACAAAAGTGTCACACCTTGAGACAAACGTATTTCGAATTTCGGTCAAGAAAGTTTAGTTTTGCTCTTAAAGTATCGCAACAATTCGCCGCCAAGACAACTCGTCGACCAGCAACTTGTAATCCGAAATTTAATCGAGTCGACAAATAGTCACATATCATTGTGCTTAGGCTTAGGCTTAGGCTTAGGCTTAGGATTACGCTTACGGTTATGTTTAGATGTATTAATAGGTTTTAGAACACTGTTGGGCGACTAATTGTCGTGCGACGAATGGGCGTAGATTTCTTACCGCACAATAACCTGCAGTGATTGCAAAATGTTGTTCGCAGATGTAAACTGCAATGCGCATTTTGTGCAATTTTTGCCTTATTTTAATGGCCAAATTTTGTCAGTTTTTTTCTGACTGCTGTCTCTCAGTGTACCTAATGTTTGCACTATATTGTTTTAATTTTATTTTATTGTTTTTTTATTTTGTTTTTTGTTTATATTTTCTCAGGTTGATATGTTTTTCCTGCGATTGCGGTATTATTAATGTTCTCAGAGACTTTGTTTGTATATTTCATTGTCGAGGGGACGAATTTAATAATATTGCATCCGGGTTAAATTTATATTTTCAATTTTTAAAAAGTTTTCAGATAAAATGGTTACCCAAAATCAGATTGCGTTTTGTAGATATACTACCGCTTTAAGAGTTCAATGTCATACTCAGAAATTTAGAATTTAGATCAGAACCTGTCGACACCGAATAATATACACACTGTAAATTCCAATGAGTTAATTAATCAACTGAGACGAAATGTTAGTTAGTTAACTTTAACTCACTCTGAGTTGAGCTGATTCTCACTCTGAGTTGAGTTGATTGCGTGGAAGTTCGTTAATTAAATCAGAATGAGTTGAATCAACTCAGAATTATGAGTTCTGATAGTCCTAATTCAGTCTGAATGATTCAACTCATTCTGAGTTCAAATCAACTCACTGGAATTTACAGTGCAAATTCTTGGTTCAAAACCTAGAATTAGTCAATTGTGAATTAATACAGCTCCTAACACTGAACGAAACAATAATTTTGCTTGAAGGGGGGTGTCGGGCTTCTACCCCCCTGAACACGTTATTTAAACAGGTTCCTTTGTTAATTTTAAAACGGAAATGGTAAACCGGTTGTTTTTAAAAGGGGACGGTATGCTTTTTTGATATCAGTCGGGTAATATTGCACCTGATTTAAGCATTTGACTTGTGTGTTTGCGCATAAAATGCGTTTTGGGGCAAAACCAAAAAATATTTATTGCGATTTGGTGTTTTATGGGTGCAACGTAAACCATACACACGGCTGCACTGTAAATTCCAATGAGTTCAATATTATTAATACTCTGCTAGCGAGTTACTTATTTCTGAGTTGATAACAGTAAGCAATAACTCAGAGTCTGACTTGAGTTGAGTTTTACTATTTGTTGCTTTGATTCCGGATGAGTTGATCAATTAACTCTGAATGAGTTGAATAAAAGCTCACAATGTTGAATTCTGATAGCTCTAACTTTAGATTTAGTGATTTAATTCATTCTGAGTTAAAATCAACTCACTGAAATTTGCATTGCAGAAATCCTTTGGGGCTCAAAACATTTTAGTGGGGACTTGTGTGAATTACACATGATTTTACCATCGGGATTGAAACTTTTCGACTTTGTTTGCTGAAATTTTTGGAGAAGACCACGCACAACCCTGCGCTCTTATAACTTCTGCCCCGAGAATTGCTGGGAATTAAATTCGGTACATTTTCTATGCCCAATGAATGTTGAGTTTGTCGGACGCTCCAAAAGAGACAAGTAACTCCTTTGTCCAGATTGTGATCGTATATCCGACTCCGGTTTAATATCCGACAAAAAAATTGACATTCGACTCTGATTCCGGTAAAAAATTTGACACCTTTGTAGTTTCTACCTTCACATTGAGAAAGTTCACTCTCGACAATTTGAATGAGTTGATTAATCAATTAAGCTTGCGAGTTGGTTATTTCTGAATTAATTACAGTAAACATTAACTCACTCTGAGTTGAGTTGACTCTGGGTGAGTTGATTAATTAACTCAGAATGAATTGAATCAACTCAAAATTTTGAGTTCTGATACTCCTAAGTCCGACTTAGTGATTAAACTCATTCTGAGTTAAAATGAACTCACCGAAAATTTGCAACGTTTGCCTCCATCACGGCGAAAATTCTACAACTTGTTACACTGTAAATTCAATGAATTGAATAAGCAACTCAGCAAGAGAGTCAGTTATGTCTGAGTTAATAACAGTTAACTCACACTTCGTTGAGTTGATTCTCACTCTGAGTTCAGTTTATTCCGGGTAAGTTGAATAATTAAGTCATGAGTGAGTTTTATTGACTCAGAATTCTGAGTTCTGAAAGTCCTAAATCAGACTGAGTGATTCTACTCATTCTGAGTTAAAATCAACTCACTGGGATTTACAGTGTAATCTGAAGCTCACAGTGTGTTTTATAACAATAAACGTGAAAAATTTATCACCAATATAGCTTATGTTCAAATAAATTCTCGTTTTCTAGGCAATTTTATACTTTTTACTTAATTTTTGATAAATACGCTTGAAAAATGTAAAATTACAAAAACCCAAAAGTGTCTGTTTATATCAATTTATTAAATAGCCTAAGCTTATGCCCACTATTAAGCATAACGGTTGCGCTATACTTTTGCAAAGACAAACGCCGGCGCGCGTCGCCGCGCGCCGCCGCACACTGCATCGCGTTGCTGCGCGCCGCCGCACACTGCATCGCGTTGCCGCGCGCCGCCGCACACTGCATCGCGTTGCCGCGCGCCGCCGCACACTGCATCGCGACGGCGCGGTAATTTTTAATAAGTTTTATAGCGCAGCGCTGCAGCGTCCGGCGGCACGCAGTAAGTATATCGCAACCCTTAGGGTGGGACGCACGATACCGCACGGTAACGGACGGTGCCCAACACCATGTGAAAATATGTACACAATTACATATTTTGAGTCGGTGTATATTTTCAGGTTAACGAAGCTTTGCCTGAAATAATACCTGAAACCAATCTATCAAAACAATACACGACACTTACATCGCTGGGAAAAAGCGCCACTGACAGCGGACACGAACTTGCGATTCATCCTTTGATCTACGGAGCGGATCCGATAATTGGCCGCGGTCACCGAAACCATCCGGATCTGCCTGTGTCTGACGACGATTTTGTATCCCCGACCGGATCTGAATTTTGGAACATTCTGCCGCCGGTTGGATGTGAAATTGACGATATTACCGGTAACCCGCTAAACAGTTAAACTGCAAAAATATTCATCGTAAAAATTTAATTCTCATGCATTTTTTATACATCAGCGGCGGACCTTTTTTCCGCGAGACTGCAATAGAGTAAGCTTAAGCTTTGAACTAATTTTTTTGGCTTCGGTTCAGTGGTGGCACGTTACGATGAGGAATACGCTTATACTACTGTTAAGGCTCTGTTCTATACACTGGCTATTATTTGTTATTAATGTTAAAACCGTACAAACACTCGGGTACAATTTTTCAAGGGTGTCAAATAGCGACAACGAAGTTTAGACTTTTACGTTTGGTATGTTCTTAGAAGCGTCAGCGACCTTCGTATATTTTTTCCATGGGTGGCGATTGACACTCCACAAACTCCTGTTTTAATGTGCTTGAAGTCCGTCACTGTGTGACGTTAACCTCGCAGTGGCGTTTCAAATTTCAAACCTATTAATTAGCTACAGGTTAATTTGCATAATTAAGTTTAAATTGTGTTATTTTTTAATTGAAAAATATTAGCTAAATTACGGTTTTCTTCATTTCAGTGCTAATTTTTTTGTTAAAATTATGAATTTTACTAATTTATTGGTTTGTTTGTTTGTTTCAGCACAAGTCATAATGCCGTCCGGTAAAACTGATACTCCGTTGATCAAAGAAAACATCGATGGATCGGTTACCATCAAATATCAGCCGCATCAAAAAGGATTGCACGAAATGCATATCAAGCATAATAATAGTCATGTTCAAGGTAAAATATATCTATCCACAAGGGCGGATCCGGGGGGATGCATCCAGCCACTGGTTGCCAAATGTAAATTTTTTTGCAGGGTGAAAATCAACGTAAGCTATAATGGCATTTATGGTGATTGTTGAAAATACGGGAAAAAGAACATAAAACCTCTTTGTCTTAGTACCAACCAAGATTTCATAGGCTAGAAATTTATGCAAAATCCGCTTTAATGAGGGCATCTTCTCTATTTTGAGGTTCTGTCGTTAGCGATACATACGTATATGTACGTATCAGTTTATGTGTGACTTGTAGCTGTTTTTATATGCGTAAAAATATGCATGAATATGTGCCAGAACTTAACATTTTTCACTTGTGCATGCCCCCCACCACGAATCTCTGAATCCGCCACTGTCCACCCACACACAATAGCAGATCCAGATGTGGACAGGGGGTGACCGCCAAACGTCAGAAAATTTTTTGTGATAAAATGATAAGGTTCCTGACTTGCAATTCATAAATTGCATACAGTAAAATTTGTGTTTCCTAACTTTTGCACAATCCTCCGTCGCAACGTTAGAAATTTCTCGATTCGCCGCTGTACACACATGGGCGTAGGATATGATTTTGGAACAAGGGGTTTTGCTAGGGAAATTTGAAACGGGAGTTGTTGCGTTCAAAACTGAAAATTTTCCCAAAATTATTTACAAAAATTAGGAGGGTTTCACATCGTATTCCAACCCCCCGGCAACGACGTTAGAGTCTACGTCGACGTTGTGCTCACAGTATATGTAAACGGGCACGCTTGTCATTGAAAATATTTGGTGTAACAAAATACACCATCTTATTTGTCTATTCTGGCACATAATTTAGCTAAACTTTGAACCAGAACCAAATACTGAATATACAAAAATTGACCAAAATATAAAATCATTTGAAAATTAAAATTGAGTTTATTTTTTTCAGGCAGTCCATATCAATTTCATGTGGACAGTTTGACTGACGGATACGTCACCGCGTATGGAACTGGTTTGATATTTGGAACCGCAGGAGATCCGGCTAATTTCACCGTCGCTGCGAAAGAAGTTGAAGGTAATTTTGTTGACCGCGGCCCGTATTCTCAAATGTGTATAGCAACTATCATCAGTTAGTAATAAGTTTCCAAACTCGCTAACAACTATTGCAGTTGCTGAACTCAAAATTAGTACACGAGTAGTGCAAATCAAATGCGAAAAATGTGCGAAATTTTCAGTCTCAGCATTGACTGATTCAAAAGTTACAAAACCTATCACCAACTAGGGATAGGTGCTACACATATTTGAGAATACGTGCCCAGATTTATGATGTAGCACAGCCTTATCTTATACTGTTTTCGGTGGCAAAATGAACTTTTTATTGTGAACGATGCATTACTGCAATTTGATTAAAAAATATTTATTTATCGATGTTTTAATTGGAAGAATTATCTTATCCTCGCAGATGCAGTACAACACTTACGATATCATTTAGACACGTTACCCTGATTACCATAAACCCCAAAATTTCCAATTAACTTTCCGCCACCAAGTTTCATTCCTTATGTTAATTGTTCAGAATTTAAGATTTTTAGTCTAATCTATGATTTCTATTTTGTATTTAAACAGGGGGATTGCTTGGAGATGGTGAGAAACAGTGAACATGCGTGCCCCCCCCCCCGTTGTAGTTTTGGTGCTGTGTTGTGCGTTCAACGTCCCATATGCTTTTTTTGCACCATTGCACTATGCATATTCTTTAGTTCAAAATTCAACTCACGTTCAGAATAGCTTTAATGAGTAACGTACTCAATCCGCATGAATTTATACAATTTCAACTGAAATCTATTTTGAAGTTTAAAAGTTGAACTGATACCCAAATTTGACAAAATTTTTGCTGTAAAAAGTTAATTGTAAATAGGTTAAACTAATCAGCTGGGTTTGCACAATGCGCAAAAGTTAGCAAATGCACAACAATCTGCACATAAATTTTATTTTCACAGAACAATCACGTTTCTGTTCTGAGCAAATATTGTTATAACAAAATAATGTGTGGAACGTTGCCCAAAATACGAATGTGGGGCGTTCCAGTTTATTTATACAGATCTGAAAACAGGCTTGTTGCCAGCTCACCTTCCTGTTGTGACAAAAATTTTTAGCTGGGGCATACAAGGGTTTTCGATGACGTACAAGCAAATTTAAAAATTTTTCTATGGGACATTATTGCTGATGCAACTTTGTTTTTGGTATAAAACTTTGTCTTTGGTAGAATCAGGGGTTTAGGATTACAATATTGTACCCTACTAAATCTATCAAGGCCCAGAAAGGACCATTGTGCCCAGACGTGTGCTCCGCCGAACCCTTTGATATGCAGTGACGTCATACTAAAATTATTTTCATGGTATGCCGTTGCTGAAAATATTTAGAAAATCGATGCAATTTCCACGCTCAAAATCGGTCTATTCAAGAATAGCATAATTTTGGTCAAATTTAGTTTTCTCAAACTGTTTTGGCGTCCGAGGTGCTAACCTTGCTACACCGACAAATGAATGTACCTAAAATAAAAAACTGGCTAAAGCTTGTAGTTTTATTTTGGGCATAATTTGAACCTAACGACTAAAATAAGTAAGGATTGCGCTACATCCGCCGCGTTCCGCTGCGCGCCACCGGATGCCGCTGCACGTCACCAAATAGATTTTGCCTATATTTCCGTTAGAAACGCATAGCGGCGTCCGGCGGCGTCCGGCGGCATCTGGCACAGTAAAGTATAGCGCAACCCTTACTGTAATTCGCGTGCAGTAATAACCGTTTGATTGGTTTTCAAGTATAATGCTTATTATTAGACTGTATTGCTTATTAAACTAGTAATTGCAATTAATTGGAAGCTTAGAATTTGGAAATTTGAGATACGTAGGTTTGTTTAGGGGAAAATAGTGAATAACATTTAGTTGTGGTATTCTGAAATTGGTCCAACACCTACTGCCAGTTGGTGATAGGTCGTGTAACTTGTGAACTAATGACTTTTGAGGATTCAATTTTTGCACGTAATTAGTAACCATGCTCATGTGCAAATATTGAGATCCGAAACTGTCCTAGTTCGCTCGTTTGCGAACCTATTATTAACTGGCGATAGGTGTTACACACAATTCAGAATACGACTCAATTATGGCGCGATAATAATTTCCACATCGTGTAAATGTCATGCGAAAATATTTATTCAGCACAAATTAATAGTCTTTTGGCTTTTTGGATGCTAAAACGAATTTTCGGCATTCGTGTGTCAAATATACTATTCATGCTGATCGGGAAAGATGCGTTTATTTGAATTTTAAATTTTAAATTTTAAATTATTCAAAAAAAATTTAATTTCAGGCGGGCTTACTATTGCAGTCGAAGGACCGGCAAAAGCCGAAATTCAATGCCACGACAACCACGACGGGACCGTGTCTGTTACTTGGTTACCGCCAGCGCCTGGTGAATACAAAGTGTTTGTCAAATATGCCGGAAAGAATATACAGGGGTCGCCGTTTACGGCCAAAATTTCAGGTAAAAAACCTCCCGCGAACTGATTGTTTTTTCGCCACACATTATTCTTCTTAATTGGATAAAAGGAAATCGACCCCAGAAAATACATTCTTTTAATATCATACATAAGCATAAGTCTAAACCTAAGCGTACGTCTAAACCTAAGTCTATCATTAATCCTAAAATGTGCCGTTCGCGTTATATTATTCCACTTTATTAAGTGTGGAGGCTTGATCGTCGAAGCACAGACGACATTTGTCGAGTTAGATTTATTTCAAAGATTTCCTATTTTTATAAAATAATTTAAGGAATATTTTAGTAGTACATTTGTGATTTTAGGTGAAGGCCGAAAACGAGCTCATATCTCGGTTGGGTCAACAAGCGAAGTATCGCTTAAAGTGTCGGAAGACTTGGCCGGATTGAGTGCGAGCATCAAGAGCCCGTCAGGCGTTGAAGAACCGTGCTTCATTCGAAAGTTGGACCCGGAACATTTGGGTTAGTTTAATATTTTTTATTTTCACTGAATTTTAATTTATTTTCACACGATTTTAATTTATCTTAAGTAAATATTAATTTATTTTTCTCTAATTTTTAATTTATTTTCACTAAAGTTCAATTTGTCCTCACTAAATTTTAATTTATTTTTCATTAAATTTTAATTTAATTTGACTAAATTTTAATTTTTTTCACTAAATTTTTATTTTCGTTCTAAATTTTAATTTATTTTCAATAAAGGTTAATTTATTTTCACTAAATTTTAATTTATTTTCACTAAATTTTAATTATATTGTCACTATAATTTAATTTTGTTTTCACAAAATTTTTAGTTATTGTCACTAAATTTTAATTTATTTTCGCTAAATTTGAATTTATTTTCACTAAATTTAAAATTTATTTTCGCTAAATTTTAATTTATTTCAACTCAATTTTAATTTATTCTCACTATATTTTATATATTTTTACTCTTATGATTACTACTTCTTATGAAATTATTTAAACAGATTAGGTGGTAACCTAACTTACAAAACTTGCGTGTTCCATGTCGAGTTTTCATATAAGTCTGGTATGCCAGATCGGGTTCTTATCACCTCAATGCAGACCCGCAACCAGACGACGTCACGGGGTCAGCCCTCTCCACAAAATGTTTTAACCCCCACTGCAAATGTGTTTGCCTCCTTCGTAAGTCGTTTGAAATACTTGCTTTCTCCTCCAGAATTTCGTTCCGCCTCTCCAAACGGTACGATCGGATATCCGGTTCCGGTTCAATATCCGACAAAAACTGATATCCGTATCCGGTTCTGGTATCCGGTACACACCTGCCGTATACTGGCAATTTAGGGTTGTGGTGCTGAATAACAAAAAACGATTTTTACACCTAAGCGTCTTTGTCATCGTGCTGCGAATACATTTGTGGTCAAGTCAACAAGTTCTTGTCTTGATACGTTTTCAGCTACTTTTAACAGCTGATTTTTGCATTAAATTCGTAGTTTCACTTTATCACCAGGAATTACGACCTTTATAACAGACGAAAACGACGAGCACGCTAAGAATACAGCGAAAAAATAAATAAATTGAACATATACAATATCCGGTATCCGGTTGCTGTTCCGGTAAATCATTCAATATCCGTACCCGGTTCCGGTATTCGGTAAATAAATATCCGGTCGCGCCCTGGTCTCTTCTGCTGTATTGAGCTGACTACGGGCATGCAAGTCATTTTTAGATATATTTTAATATTCGCCAAATAATTTAACTACGTTTTAGATTCTACTAGCGTCACAGATAGCGTCAATCACAAGTTCAACTTTGAATCAAATCCAACTATTAAAATAATGACTGAGGTTTCAACTGATATTGAAACTAACGGTTCGCTCGAGTGTTGTCAAATACTATTTTAGCAGTGTGTTTCTATTGAAAATCTGAACATTCTAATTAAACTAACTATGTTTATTTGTAACCCTTTCTCGCACACTGCAAAAAATGTTGAGTCAAATTGACTCTCTTCGAAATAGGCTTTTTGGGACTACACAAACTCAGTCAAATTCGACTCCGTCAGAGTCAAATCTGACTCACTGGAGCGACTCACGTCGCAAAATGTTTAGTTGTCATACGGTTACAGTGACTTACAAACGCGTATTCGCAGTCCCTAAATGTTTTTACATGACTTTACTCAAAAGTGTCAAGCTCTTTATAATAGAGGGATAAAGGAAAACGCCTCTCATCCGAGAGCCCCAAATATGATTAATATCATAGCTAGGCTCGGATTGAATGAAAAATGTTTATGAACACACATACATATATGTGTATGTATATATACATATATAATATGTGTATATACATACACATACATGTATGTGTGTTCATAAACATTTTTCATTTAATCCGAGTCAAGCTATGATGTTAATCATATCAGGGACTCTCGGAATAGACATGTAATTTTGGCAATTTACCATATCCCAGTCTAATGTTCGCTGAAGAATATAAAGTACACTGTGTTTTATTTTTTACTGTTGTTTGCTTTCTTAAATATTTGTTTCTGGTGTTCAAATTTTTTTAATTATTTCTATTTTTCCAATTTTAGGCATATCGTTTACCCCACGTGAACCAGGTGAACATTTGGTGACGGTCAAAAAACGAGGGACTCTGCTACCGAACGCTCCGTTTCGAATTGATGTCAACGAATCAGAAGTTGGAAACGCGGATAAAGTTGTCATTTCGGGCGCAGGGGCCAGCGACGCACAAACGCTTCAGTTTAACGAATTCACGGTTGATACGCGAAATGCTGGTTAGTAACTTTAATAATTGTAGTTAATAGCAGAAAAATTGAAAAAAACATATGAAATTGTGCGTTTTTTTGACAATTTTACCTTTTTTCCAGTCAAAGTTTGACTGAAATGTTTCAATTTTGAAATATTTTGCAAATTTGATCTTTGGAAAAAAATCTGCGGTTTTTGGTAATTTAACACTTCTTTTTAGCCAAGATTGGAATAAAATGGTCCTATTGTAAAAAGTTTAGCTTATTTGATCACCGTATTAAACCATGAGAAGATCAAATATGCAAAAATTTATAAATTTTACACTTAAAAGATCCATTTGCTAGTTTACATACAGTATAAAGGTCGTAGGTTGAGATTTAAGTTTATAATTAAACTTTTTCAATTTTTTTATTACCTTCGACGACTTTGTTAATGCTGTGAAGCTAATTTGGTTCTTAATTCTCTTTTCATTATTTTCAGGTTTCGGTGGCCTGAGCATTTCAATCGAAGGGCCGTCCAAGTGTGAAATTGAATGCAAAGACAACAAAGATGGCACATGCAATATTCGATACCGTCCTTCCGAACCGGGCATTTATTTGTTGAAAATCAAATTCGCCGATCATCATGTCCCAGGTAAGTCGCAGTTATTTTTGAATTTTTTGTCAAATTTTAAAACTTTCTTAGCTTTGCACAAAAACACGAATCAGTTTTTATTTTTCAAAAATTTAAGTTTTGAAATTTCTCAATTTTGAAATTTTCATTGTTTTATTTTATTCACGTATGTGTGTAACTCGTAAAATTATGATGTTTTAAAGCTTTTTAATTTTCGAATTTCAACACTTCTTGGTAAAGTCTTTGTAACGAATACGAGTCATTGTTTTTTTAAATTTTGGAAGATTTAAAAAATAAATTTTTAAATTTTGGTTGTTTTTTCAGGAAGTCCTTTCACAATTAAATGCACTGGTCAAGGCGTTGGTACAGTGACCGAGTCTCACAAATCAAAACGTAATGCGTCAACGCAAGTGGTCGCTGGTCAAGAATGCGAGTTGCACATAAAAATCCCAAGTTAGTGATTAATAATTGTTTTATATTAAAATAAATATATTTTTCGAAATTTTTAAAAATACGACAGAAAAAGACACTTTTACGAACAATTATGTCCCGTTTCAATATCTTAACGGCGTCTGTGGTTCTTATAACTTACAATCTCAAACAATTAAATTTATAAATTTTAAGGTTACAAGACCTATTGATAATATTTATAGTATTAAAGCTGGAACAGTCCCACTTATAGGTATTTTGGGCGGCGTTCCAGCAGATTTTGTACAAATTTCAATATTATTACGTATGCGAATCAACTAAATAGTAAAAAATATTATATTATTTACATTTATGTTTTATTTCTATATAACTTTGTTTAGATCGTTCTATTGAACACAGATATTTGGGTTTAAACGGGTTTGTTCCGGCTATAAGTGTACGGTTTAACAAATTTGCAACCACGTTGACTAGTATAAGTTGATGATAGCTGCTATAATTAAATTGTTGAGGAAACAAAATTTAAGCTTATTTTATTTTTTAATTTTAGGTGCGAATCCAATTGATGTACGAGCGAAAATAATGAATCCCGATGGGGCAGTTGAAGATATTACAATAAGCGAATTTGCTCCGGAACTCTATGTTGCAAAGTTTTTACCGCGTGTCACTGGGGTTCACACGGTGTCGGTATCACACAAAGGAAATCATATTTCAGGTAAAGTGGCCAAAAAGAAAATTCAATTTTTATTATAAAACAACATTTTTCAAAGTTGAAGTTTTAAATATTTTGTTCACTAGCAGTCATATTATTAAATCACTGAAGTACAGTTTGCGGTAGATTCTTGAATCAAACGAACCAGGGCGCAACCGGAATTCCTCCAGTTCCGGTATTTTTTCACCTTCCGGTTGCGGTAAATTTGTATTGGAATTAAAAAGTCCGGCATTAAAATTTGGTCGGTGGAAATTAAGATATTTTACTAAACAATGACGATAAAAATTAAATAGATTTTTTAGTGTAGTAAACAAACGTTGACAATGGCCGAAAATTAACCGTCTAAGGTAGATTTTGCTTCTGTGGATTATGAAATTTTAAAATACAGCAGATAAAGTGAATATCTACCTCGAACTCGGGTTATTTCACCAATAATATTGGAAAAAAGAAAATTAAAATGAATTCTTCGGTGGCCTGTATTTTTCATTTTCCGGTTCCGTTTCCGGGAATCTTTTCAAATTCCAGTTCCGTTTCCTGGAATCTTTTCAAATTCCGGTTCGGGTAAATTATAATTCCGGTTGTACTCTGAAGCAAACTATACAACAGTCGTTTGACAATCATTTGGTGTCCGTACGGAAACATTCAAAATATTGGGTTGAACAAATAGCGTTACGTTTTAATGGCTGGGTTTCTGAAAACCTATTATAAGTACGACTTAGGACTTAAGTATAGATGTGCTAAACAATTAAATTGATCGTTTCTAAAAACGTATTTAAGTAAATTCATCAATTCGATAATTTACAGACTGACAGTTCAGGCATACTAACATTGTTCAAATTGAAATTGCTGCCTCAATAAGCAAAACTATTACTTTGTTGTTATGGCCAATCACTCGAAGTTTGGTGCTTAATTGTGGTTGTTCAATGACGATTTAATACTTAAACATAACCTAAGTAAATACTTAGTAAGATTTTGGAAACCCTGTGACAATGTTTCGAGTCTCGTTGTAAATTTTTCGGGTCTTTTCCGTTATCTCCAACCAACTAAATGGATGGATTTTGAAAATTTTGAATATTTTAGCTTTTCATGATCTGAAATTTGTGAAATTTTCAAAATCAGCAATTTTTTTTGCAAACGACAGCTGGTCCGGAAATTACAGAAAAAAACCATTTGTTACCTGCTGTCCGGGTTAATTTATTCTGCTTAGAATTTTGTATTTCAGGCAGCCCGTTTCAATTTACGGTCGGTTCGATCAAAGACGGTGGATCGCATAAAGTTCGCGCTGGTGGCAAAGGATTAGTGCAAGGCGAAGTCAAACTTCCAGGTAAGTGTTGCACCTGCGAACGCCGGTGCAAGTCGCTTGAATAGATTAGCATGAATTTTAGTGAATAATTTGCAGCTGCAAGAACTCAAAGCTGCTTTGTGACTAAACTTGCGCGTGCAATTTGGTCGTGCAAGTTTTTGCTGCAAAAACTTGCACGTGTGAATACGGCTTTATTCTATTAAATTTTACTTTGCAAAATTTAAATATTTGTTTTTCAAATTTTTACACAAAATAAAAAATATTTTAGCTGGATTTAACATTTACTGCCGTGAAGCGGGTGCCGGTGTTCTCAGCTTAGCAATTGAGGGTCCATCAAAAGCGGAAATTGATTTTAAAGATCACAAAGATGGAAATTGTTACGTGGATTATAAAGTTACCAAACCAGGTAAACAAAAGCTGGAACGCCATCCATACGTAATTTTCGTTGCATTTTCATACAACTATTGCTTACAACTAAATATTTCTGCTTTGGATTGTTATTACAAAAAATGACTAATTTTAAATTTCGTGTTTTGAAAAAACTTAAAAAGTTCGTCAATTAATAAAATTCTAAAAATTAATTTTATTTTAAGTAATTTGTTTTCTTGTGATTTTACGCGTCTGGAGACAAGATGGGTTTGCTGGTTTTGAATTTTTTGAAAAAATTTGAAATTTAGCAGGCTGTTAGTCGAGTCATTTTCAGTAATTTTGTATAAAGTTTACATAAAAAATAATGTTTCGATTTTGAGACTTTTTTGCATATTTCAGGCGATTATACAATCAGCATCAAATGGGACGACAAACACATCCCAGATTCACCGTTTCGTGCGTTTATTTCATCGTCAACTGGTCCGGCGCGCAAGCTTGAACTGGCATCGTTTCCAAGTTTTGGACTTCAAGTATTGAAACTGGAGTTCAATTGCAAAAATATTTATTGTTGTTTTGTTGCAAATAATCACTGTTGCAAGTAACTCGTGCAACTTGCAACTGCAGATATTCGTCTGCCAAAAAACTTGCACATGTGAATAGGGCTTTCAACTGTTTTCGAATTGGTTCTGAGTTCGAAAAAACAAAACTCTGTTACATACCAGAAGGGCGTAACCAGAGAGGGGGGTTGATGTACCATTCCCCCTTTGTAATTTGCGTGCTGGCACTATAAACACCCCCCTTGTGTTGAACATAACCCCCTTTTTCGAAAATCCTGGCTACGCGAAGCAAAGTTTTTGAGAATAATTGATTTCGTATAGTTTACACGCGGGGGTTAAAACTTTGTTTCGTGGGGCGCTCATATATTTTAAGAGAAATGTTAATTTTTCTAGCGCCGCTGAAACTGCTAAAATTTGCATCGGCGAAGCCAGAATTTTGCTAAGGGTGGCTTAGGTTCTACGAAAATTTCGACGTGTGGATGGTCTTGAGTTGTAAACTGATACCACGTCTAGAAACCTCTGAAAAAATCGTAAGGGTGTTTATACCTTAAACCCCCCCTGGCTACGATCTTGGATATTTTCATCTTTCAATATGCTTTATTCGGCATAGAATTAAACTTAAATCGGGACACTACTTTGAACGATTTTTTATTTGATGTGTCGCTTGCGAAAGAGAAATGTAGGTTAAGGTTTTAAGCAGATTTCATTCTTTTTCGTTAAGTTTTTATTCATTTTATATTAACTTTTTATTATTTTTTTTCGATTTTTAACTATTTTTTTGTTAAGTATTGCAGCCAAAGTATGTTCTATACTTTAAGCTAAAGTTTCAGTTAAATAATGTTAATAAGTTTTGTTCAAGTATTTCTAAATTATTGCAGCTACTAATTTTTAAAGCTCAAGTTTATTCTAGATTTTTAGTTAAATTTTTTAATTTTAAGAAATAAATTTTTTAGCAAAACGGTTTTAGATTTTCAGCTAAAAATTATTTTTAAAATAAAATATATTTTCAGCCAAACAAACCGGTAACGTTCAACGTACTGACGCACGGAGCGAAAGGCAGCGTTGATGCGAAGGTCAAAACACCGAGTGGATCTGAAGACGACTGTTTTATAACACCAATTGATGAAAATGGTAGGAACCATGAAATATTTACATGGGCATACGAGACGAAACCAACATTCTTAGCTAAACTATAAATCCCATGTTATAGCGGCCCGCCCGCAAAGTTTAAGTCTAAGCCTTAGCCCAATCGTAATTCTAGGCCTAAACCAAAAGCCTAATCCTAGGTTTTCTGGTCTTTAAGTTCTTGGATCTTCCTGTTTCCCTGTAGCCAGGCGTTCATAATTAACATTGGGCAAACATAATTTTGAAGCAAGTGCCACGTGTGAATTTACCATTTTAATGATTTTTACCAAAGGTTCTTCATGGTCATTCCAGCTCTTTTTAGCCTTACGTAGTATGTTTGGTTCACACACAGACTTGTCTACTTCAAAATCTACAATATCATCGGCATACCTGGTAACTTTTAATGCGCTTGGATGATGAACGCTGAAACTAAAAATCATTTCAATGTGACGAATACTCAGCCGAAAAAAAGTTTTGTGACTATCATCCAAACAGACATCCCCGCGTCAAAAAGTTACCTGCTGTACGCGTGATGTTTTCAACTCTGTAAAACGATAATTCGAAGGATTTTTAAATTTTGAAACATTTATTTTTTCAGAATCGTACGCGATCCGGTTTATTCCACGGGAATCTGGCAACTATTACGTGAGTATTAAATTGGACGGTGCTCATATGCGTGACTCACCATTTCGAGTTCGAGTTGGTGGAGCAATGGAATCCGACGCGACCGCAGTCACCGCTGGTGGACCTGGTCTCAAGAATGTTCAGTCGGGTTAGTGTTTTTTAATATTTTTGTACAATTTTTTATATTTTTTAATTGTTTTACTTTTCTAATTTTTTCATGTTTCAATTTGCTTGATGCTAAATTCTTTAATTATTTTAATTTTCATTTTTAGTAGAATTATTTTATTTCAATTTGTCTATTTTTGATAACTTTTTATATTTTTGACTTTCTCTGAAATTATACTTTGTGTAATTACAGCTCATATAATGTTTGTTTTGTATTATTTGCAACATAAATATTTTGTATTTCAACTGAGATTCATGTTCAACTCAACAGTTAACTTACTGGTTCAGGCTGACGGAGGGATCTTTATAATAATCACCTTTAATCCATTAGAAACCTGTAACCTGTAACTTAAAATTGTTAGCCAAATAGTTGAATAAACAGATGAAGGCTAATTGACCTAGAAATTTAATATCTTATTATATGTGCATAATTAAAGCTGAATGCCACACATACGTGTTTTGGGCAACGTTCCAGCATTACTTTGCAATATTTTCTTAGAACGGAAACGTAATTGTTTTATGAAAACAAAAATTTGTATGCTGATTGTTGTGCATTCGCTAAGTTTTACGCATTGCGCAAAACCGGCTGACTAGTAATTGTTTATTTTCATTATTGTTTAGGCCACAAATCTGAATTCATTGTGAATACGTGCAACGCTGGACCAGGCAGGCTGGTTGCTGTGATTGACGGCCCGTCTAAAGTTACAATGGGTATGTTGCTTATTCCTAAACTGCAACAAATACGTTTTTAATAAATTCTATAGTCTTATTAGTGACTAATAAAGACTTTGCCTAAACCAAATAACTTCAAACACAAATTAAATTTCAACTTTAGTTAGAAAATAAGTATTTCTTCACGTTTTTCCGTTTTATTTGACATTTTGCAACATTGATTTTCGTGTTTCTAAAATGAATTTTTGTCCTGATTAGTCTTGTGTAAATTTATGTATTTAACATAGTTTTTTTGTAATTTTCCGCAATAATATTGACATACACTGTAATTTCCAATGAGTTGATAAATCAATTCACCGAGCGTGTTGGTTATTTCTGAAGTAATATCAGTAAACATTAACTCACTGTGACTTGACTTGATTCTCGTTCTGAGTTGAGTTGACTCTGAGTGATTTGATCAATTAACTCAGAATAAATTGAATCGAGTCAAAATTCTAAGTTCTGATAGTCCTATCTCAGACTGAGTGGATCCAACTCATTCTGAGTTAAAATCAACTCACTGAAATTTACAGTGTATTTGAATATATTTTTAGATGCGTACGAAGTTGACGTTGGTTACAAAGTTCGATATACTGCACTGGCGCCTGGAGATTATTTTGTAACGCTCAAATACAACGATATCCACGTCCCTGGATCACCGTTCAAAGTGATATGTACAGGTAAAAATAGAAATTATTTTTTTAAATTTTTATTTTAGGACTTTCTTTAGTATGGCTTAATTATAGGAAATGGGGCTACGTTCAGTAAAAAGGGGTTACGTTCTATAACAATTTCGAAGAGGGGGTCTTGTGTTGCAAACCGAACGCGAGCCTAGAAATCCCTGTATAAAATTCTCGAAGTGAGCTGGTGTTGATACCTGAAATCCTCTGTGACTACATCCTTGACTTATAGAGACCTGGTAACTGTAGAAAAAAACGGGCTGGATAAGTTAGGCTTAAGCCTAGGCTTATTAGACAGACCCCTTTTGTTAAGATGAGCCATTTATTAATTTCTAGTGTTGTATTGCCAACTACGTTTAGCATCTATCATTAGTTGGTGAAAAGTGTTCAAACTATTAAACCAAAAACGAGGGGTCCCATACGCAGGGGCACTACATATCATGATGAACGCACCCCCCCCCCGAGCGACTCGAGCAAAAAGCGAAGCCGAAATTAAGAATATTAATAATTATTTGACTTTATTTGACTTAAATATATCAGCGTTAACTTAATCGGATCAGCGTTGAAATCTGTAATCAATTTTTGACAATTAATACTGAGAATTACCAAAATTATTCGAAATTTAGGGGAAACGGTTATTTTCAGGCGATATCGTCCCAGGAAGCAGCGTTGTCTCAGGGATATCAGAAACGAGCCGAGTTGAAATTGCGGCGGTTGAAAAATCAGCCAAAGCCCAACTGGCTCGAGAGGCACCGGCGCTCAAAGGCGACGCGAGTAAAGTTACCGCGAAAGGGGTCGGGTTGAAAAAAGCGAATATTGGCAGGCAAAATTTGTTCACTGTAGACGCGTCAAAAGCGGGTAAGTTGTCAATCAACGGTTGAGAAAGTTCGGTCGAAACACCGATGACGTGGGAGTCGTCACTCGGACAGCCGGGATTATTTCATTTCGGGACGGTATAACCTCGTGTAAACGTTTCGCAGGTGAGTGTAGCGAGCGAGAAAATTTCATGAGCGCTAGAATTCAATTGACTTTGTGGTCTGTCTAGAAATTTCCATGACGAATATATTTCGTTTTATTTTCAAGTTGTAATTATTGCATATATCGCCAGTTGGTGATACGTCTTGTAACTACACTGTAAATTGAGTTTTTAACTCAGCCAGCTAGGTAATTATTTCTGAATTAATATCAGTAAACATTAACTCACTCTGAGTTGAGTTCGTTCTCACTCTGAGTCGAGTTGACTCTGGTTGAGTTGATTATTTAACTCAGAATAAATTGTTAAAATTAAACTTCAGATTTAGTTAGAAAAAAATGTGCGTCTACGTCGTATACTTAGACTTAGGCTTAATAGGAATAATACAAATAATTTTAACAGTAAAATTGAAAGTTGAAAAAACTTTGTTATAAAATCAACATTAATTTGTGATGGATTTTAAAAAAATTTGAATTTTTGTGTAAATTTTAGGCGTTGATTTATTAACTGTTGGCATTTTGACCAAAGACGGATCGCCGTGTGATGAAATAAGCGTCAAGCATAACGGACGTGGTCTGTACACAGTTGGTTATATGGTACGCAAGCGGACGTCGGCAGTTTATGTTTACGTCCGGTACGGCGGAACCGATATTGACGGCAGTCCTTTTACGTGTGAACCTTAACCGAAATATATTTTAAATTTTAAAATTAAATAATCACACGATGAAATTTAAGGGTTAATATTTAAATTGAAAAATTATTAGGCTTTTTATACACTGCCGAGTGCATTTTGGTTACCTACGCCTTGTATATGCCGGTCCATGTTACTTTTAGCGCCGTGCTGGTTTCTGGTGAGTCTGTAAAAGAGCAGGCGTAATAAATTGTAGACTATATTTTTGATTAGACGTAGGCTTAGTAATACGCCGTTGCAACGCTTAGGCTTAGGTTTAGGAATACACTTCATTTACTGTTCCGGCCCTAAAAGTAACAACATTGGCCCTGACGCCTAAGCCTTAATGTTAAATGTGGTGAAAGTGTACAATATCCATTTACTTTATTAAGTAACTCGCTCAGTTGTCTGTATTTTTTGTTTAAATTTACCAAATAATTTCGAACAAGAAAGCGTAAGAATGAGCTTATACCATAGCCTAAGCTTAGGTGTAACAATAAACATACCTATGCCTAAGCTAAAAAATATCAGTCTAAAGCTGATGCTTACTCTGTTGCAGTCTCGCAGAAAAACGTTACACCGCTGATCTTTACATGAGCCGGCGTCAATATGCTCATGGTCTGGCGATGGAAATAAAAAAATTTTTGTTAAAAATTTGGTATACAGCGCGCATGCGGCAGTTCATGTGCTTTGCAGTACGGTACAGTACAGGACGGCACAAGACGCCATTAAAGTAGTTAAAGCACAGCGCCACCCTAATTGCACGGGCTCATGTAAAGATCAGGGGCGGAACGTTTTTCTGTGGGACTTTAAAAGAGTAAGCTTAAGCTTTAGACTAATTTTTTGCTTGGATTAGGCTTAGGCTTAGGAATATGCTCATTCTTACGCTTAGGCTTATGCTCCGGAATATGCTCATTGTTACACTTAGGCTTAGGCTCAGGAATATGATTATTCTTACGCTTACGCTTAGGCTTAGGCTTAAGAGTATGCTTATAATACTGTTCCGCCCGTGTTCTTTGCATTCGCCATTGTGCAAATCAGTTGTGTGGTATGTTATTGCAAAAAATTGCTTAATTTGCAGTTGCAACAACTTGCACGTGTGATTATAACAGGTTATCTGTGTTGGTGAAAAGTTTATATTGAATTAATTTAACATTTTAGACTAGTCTATGTAATTGTCAAAGCATGTGTATAGCATCCTATCATCAGATTAAATGATTGGTTATCAAACAAAATAAGGACGTTTGTTAGCAACTTGAAATTCAACAACAACCAAGAGTGAGTTAATGTTCAATTTCGTTGTTTGACAATCAACTCATTGGAATTTACAGTGAATAATTAATTTAAAAAACAGCAAATATTTTTGTTGAATTACGGCTAACCTGCATAACTTCAAACTGGTAATGGGTGCTATACACATTTGAGAATATTTGCGCATGCAATAGAATTTATATGTTTACTAAAGTAAAATTGCATTTTATTTGAACCACGCAGGGTGTTTTGGGTTGATTAAGGGTAGCGCTATACTTTTGGTGTGGCGCCGTTCGACGCCATCCGCCACCGTGCGTCACCCGTACGGCGCTGTCCGTCACTGTCCGGCGCCGTGCGTCACTGTCCGGCGCCGTGCGTCACTGTCCGTCACTACACAGTATCGTAACGGGGGTTATTTGCATATGATACCGGCCGCACGGTATCGTACGGCCCCGTACGGGTGACAGACGGTGACAGACGGCGCCGTAGTGGAGACGGACGGCGCCGGACGTCAACAAACGTACAGCGCAACCGTTAAGGTGTTCCACTAGTAAAGAAAGTTAACCATTTTATCATAGCGTCTAGGGCAATAAGAATCACAACGGTGGTTGGAGTAGCGAAATGACCGAAGCGAATGTGTATTGAAGATACTGGAAGCAAACGGTTCAATTGACGTTTCAACGGCACTTCACTTTAAAGCCACAGCGGTTCCTCAGTGTCGGACGCAGCGGTGATTCATAGCATCCATTACTGGCTTTTCGGATTTTGGAAGCACTACCACAGACGTGTTTGCCAGCTCATCTTGCTAGGGGTGAAATAAATTTAGTTTCAGGAAAGGGCATACAAGGGTTTTTGGATGAGTTACAAACAAAATTGAACATTTTCTATGTGGGCCAAAATTGCGGCCGGGGGCTGAGCGCCTCTGTTTCCCTCTGGCTATGGACCCGACTTTCCAAGCTAAAGCTATCGAACGCTAGTCGTAACCTTTAGTCCTTTGAGCTACATTCCCAACATTTATGGTTTTATGGCTCAGGCAAAGGAGCCCATGTTTAGAACAGTTCCGGAACAGTAGTATAACCATATTCCTAAGCCTAAGCCTAAGCGTAAGGATGAGCCTATTCCTAAGCCTAAGCCTAAAGCCTAAGCCAAGCAAAAAATTAATGTAAAATGCTTAAACTGGTCACGCCAGAAATCGATCCGGCTTTGTTCTATATATGTGCCGGTAAGGCAAGCCTAGTTACCCTGGGTTTTGTTTGAGCCGCCACTTAAAGCCTAGCCTAAACCAGGAATCTAATCCGAAACCTGCCACTAAAGCCTAGGTTGAAAACAAATCTACAAGATTCTGTCTCCTTAAAGTTTTTAGGTCATGCTTGATGCATTGAAGGGACCGTACTCTCCAAATTCGGCTGGTGCCCGCCAAACGGAATCGGTCTAAAAGTAAACAACCTTGAATTGAAATTGTAGTCCCCCCCAAATTATTCGGTGCCTCTACCAATAGAATTTTTTGTGGACGCCGTTGAGGCAGCATTCAACCATATAAAGCTCTCGGTCAATGCTACTTTAATGGGTGTACCAGTAGATTAAGCCTATTTTACTAAGCCTAAGCCTAAGCGTTGCAAAAATGGGTACCTAAGCCTAAGCCTTAGCCTAATCCTAAGCATTGCAAAAATGAGTTCCTAAGCCTAAGCCTAAGCCTTAAGCGTTGCAAAAATGAGATCCTAAGCCTAAGCCTAAGCCTAAGCGTTGCAAAAATGAGATCCTAAGCCTAACTCTAAACCTAAGCCTAAGCGTTGCAAAAATGAGTTCCTAAGCCTAAGCCTAAGCGTTGCAAAAATGAGTTTCTAAGCCTAAGCCTAAGCCTAAGCGTTGCAAAAATTAGTTCCTAAGCATAAGCCTAAGCCTAAGCGTTGCAAAAATGAGTTCCTAAGCCTAAGCGTTACAAAAATGAGTTTCTAAGCCTAAGCCTAAGCCTAAGCCTAAGCGTTGAAAAAATGAGTTCCTAAGCCTAAGCCTAAGCGTTGCAAAAATGAGTTCCTAAGCCTAAGCCTAAGCGCTGCAAAAATGAGTTCCTAAGCCCAAGCTTAAGCGTTGAAAAAATGAGTTCCTAAGCCTAAGCCTAAGTAAAAAATGTGATCTAGAATCTAAACCTACTATTTTATAGACCCACCAGAAACCTGGACACCCCTTAAAGTAACATGGGCCAGGCTCTCGATAAATTATAAAACCCAAAAAACGGCTACTTTAACCAACTATATCCCACTGTATAAATTTCCAAGTAAAAAGTAGATAAATCTATATACATTCTCACAGCTGTTGTTTTGTCAGCCAATGCAAGTGGCGTATAGATGTACTCTCTGCTTTAAATACACTAGACGTCAAATCCTTTTTTCGCTTTGAAATGCTTTAGACAGCCTGTAAAATGTGTTTTGAAGTTTTGAAAAATTTTAATTTATTTCTGTTGTGTTTTGTGGTTTTTCAGTCGCTCAAACGAGTTCTTATGGACTTGTTACATGAAAAGTTGCGCTGGCGGATCCTAGCGGCGTCCTGGAAAAATTCGCCCCCCCTAGAAAATTTCCAACCTTGCTGGTAAGTCAACGAAAACCCTTATATGCCCCAACTAAAATTTTTTAGCCCTCCACCTAGCACGGGGTACAGGCTACGGACCTGCTTAGCGGGGCCACCCAACGAGGATCAAATCCAATATTTGGCAATTACGTTTAGCACTAAACGGTTCGCTCACGGCTTTTATTTAGACATGTGGCGTTCGCCGGAGGTGTTATTAAAGACACGCCGCGTGGGCCCATAGCCCTTGGGGCCAGGTGGGGTGGAGGTTCAACCCTTCGTGGAAAATTTTTTTCCACCCATCTAGAAAAGTTTCAACCTTTCTTGTAAATCAACAACCCAAGTATGTCGCTTCTGAAAATTTGTTAGCCTCCTGGTAAAGTGAGCTGGCTACGGGCCTGACGCGTCGACGTTACACATTAACGGTTACGCTGTACTCGGCGTGCGGCAGCGCTCGTTTATATATAGCAAGTAAATATGACCAGCGCTGCCGCACGCTGAGTATAGCATCAGCCGAAATATGTGAATTCATTGGCAATTTTAAGCATAGAACACATGTTGAACCAAGTCGCAATGTTTAGGCTTAGTCTTAGGCTTAGATTTTAGTTTGCTTCAGTATTTTTGCACAACATTCCAAACTTTTTGTTAACACGGAAAAATTTTGATATTTGCAAAATGTCCGTTTGCTAATTAAAATCTTGCTGCTGGACCCCCTGCTATCTAATTCCGATTTTGTGATCCAAAATTCATATAAAATCAGCCGGTTTATACACTTTAACATATTACTTACAGATCTGTAGCCAGCTAACCTTGCTAGGGGGGGGGCTAAAAAATTTCAGAAGGAGGGTACAAGGGTTTCAAATGAATTTACAAGCAAGGTTGATAATTTTCTAGTGACGGGGGCAAAATTTTTCCAGGGTTAGCAAAGAAATCTCATTTGATTGGATAAAATATCTGTGAAACGTGCGATTTTGATTGGATAAAATTTTTGAGAAACGTACGATTTTGATTGGATAATTTGTGAGTAACGTGCAATTTTGATTGGATAAAATTTTGTGAGAAACGTGCGATTTCAGCTAAAATCTGTTCAAACTTATTGAAATTTACTATTCAATAAAGCTTTCAATTGTGTAATATTTTGTTTCTATAGCAACCAATGACATTCTGCTAGTTGTTCGCACTTGAAAATATGGACTTTATTTCTTAGTCAGCAACGTTTTTGAACCTTAAACCTTACGTTTTGTGACTGTCGATTTCTGTTCTTCGAACAGGGGGTTCACTGTGCCCTGCGAAAACCAGGGACGTCCCTCAGACTAACTTTATCGTTACGCTATTTCTCAAATAGCACCTAATTTTAATTCACAATCAGGCCCATAGCCAGCTCACCTTGTTAGGGAGGCTGACCATGTAGGGGCATACAAGGATTTTCGATGACTTACAAACAAGGTTGAAATTTTTCTATGGTGAGAGGTAAAATTCTTCCAAGGGGGGTTGACACATCCTGCGAGTTTTTTTTCTAGCTACGGGTCAGTTTGACAGGACGCGTGGCGCCGTGTGCCAAGTATAGCGGAGCCCTTACTTTGGTTTAATTTTACTGCTATATATAATCATAGAGCGCTTTGTTTGTTTCTTTGTATATTTGATTGTTTATTTATTTATTTGTTTGTTTATTTGTTTGTTTCTTTGTTTGTTTATTTGTTTGTTTCTTTGTTTATTTGATTGTTTGTTTATTTGTTTGTTTCTTTGGTTATTTGATTGTTTGTATATTTGTTTGTTTGTTTCTTTGTTTGTTTCTTTGTTTGTTTATTTGTTTGCTTGTCAGTTAGTTTGTTTGTTTGCTGATTGGTTGGTTTGTTTCTGGCCACAACGACACCGCATCCACAAATTTCAGATCCCAAATCGTTGTGGTTAAATATTTATTTGGATTCTCGCTCGCTTCAATCGCAACATTTTACTCTTGCGCATCCCATAGGGGATTGCATTTTTCAATCTGGTGCCATATCCATGTTTACGTTTCACAGCTTTAAGTACAGCAAAATTCCTTTGATCCGCCGCAGATTCAGCTATGCTTAATATCCACGTTGTACACAGCCGTATGTTTACTTTGGCAACATTCTTCGGGTTCAGTGTTGATTTATCCAAAAAGATAAACAATAAATGGTAAACAAACCAAATATGCCAGCCACACATATAAAATAAGTAGGTTCTACGTAAACCAAGTGTTCGTTTTTGTGCTTTTGGTTTTTTGAAACAGTGCCAGAACAGGCTACGGGTGGGAGCCATCCTAAACTTCTAGGGTGAGGATCCTTTGTGATGACCAAAATATTTTTCAATTTTTTTTTGTTTAATAACTTCTTTAGGGTGGGAGCCTCTCTTTGGGGTGGGACCACAAAATAAGGGGGTATGGGGGTGGCTGCTGGGGTCTTGTTTTGGTACTGGCATTAACCGCATTTCGACAGTTTTTTTACCCAATCAAAGCGACCCAGCTGTGACGTCAGAGTAGGGTCGTAATTATAGTCGGACTAAGAGAGATTAGCCAATAGTTTTTTAAGTAATTTCGTCTTTGTTGGCTAATAGGTTTGGCAGATATATATCTGCTTTCAGTGTAAATTTCAGTGAGTTGATTTTAACTCAGTGTGACTTGAATAATTCAGTCGGAGTTAGGACTATCAGAACTCAGAATAATTTGTTGATTCAACTGATTCTAAGTTAATTAATGACACTATCTGGAATCAACTCACCTCAGATTGAGAATCAACTTAACTCAGAGTGAGTTGATGTTTACTGTTGTTCCAGATACAGGCTTAGGGGTAATAGATTAAGACTTAGACTTAGGCTTAGATTTTCTAAAACGTTACCTAATCCTTAATTTTTAACTGTGGGGGAAAGTGCACTGTAAATTCCAATGCGTTGATTACTCAATTTGTACTAGCGAGTTGGTTATTTCTGAATTAATATCAGGAAACATTAGTTCACTCTGAGTTGAGTTGATTCTTACTCTGAGTTGAGCTGACTCTGGGTGAGTTGATTAATTAACTCAGAGTGAATTGAATCAACTCAAAATTGTGAGTTCTGATAGTCCTAACTCAGACTGATTGATTCAACTCATTTGAATTAACCCCTTCTCACATTGAGTTGCCTGTAGGCAACTCAGCGCAGTGTATATACGTTAAATAGTATATATCGCACCGTGTTTAACAATTGCAACACGTATACATAGTACTAAAATGACCACAGCGTCAA
>JASANG010003855.1:0-56316 GCA_030248215.1 Enoplolaimus lenunculus | reverse complement strand
TTAAGCGTAAGCCAAAATATACTCCTAATCCAACCCTGTAAATCCCAGTGAGTTGTTTTTAACTCAGCATGAGTTGAATCGATCAATCTGAGTTAGGTCTTTCAGAACTCAGCATTCTGAGTCAGTAAAACTCACTCTGAGCTAATTATTCAACTTACGCTTAATCAACTGAACTCAGAGTGAGGATCAAGTGACTTAATGTTTACTGTGGTTAACTCAGAAATAACTAACTCTCTAGCTGAGTTGGTTAATCAACTCATTGGAATTTACAGTGTATAAGCGTTAAAGTTTTTGAGCATCCAGCCTTTCTGTCTCCCGCCGGCAGGCTGTGTTAATTAGCGCGAGCTATTGTTTTATGTTTTTAATACTTTTAGTGTATCGGAAGTAAGCGCACGGTTATAAAACAGGTGGTTCAATTTATCAAGGAAGAAATCAATAACGTTATTGAAGACATCGAGCAAATTATCAACTGATCAGAACTACGGCCAATGCAAGAAGAACAGGGCCGTAACAGTAGCATAAGCATATTCCTTAGCCTAAGTCTTAGCGTATAAGAATGAGCTTACGCCTAATCCTAATAAAAAAATAGTCTAAAGCTTACTCTATTACAGTCCGGCAGAAAAACGTTTCGCCCCTGATCTTTACATGGGCCAGAGACGTTGTACACGTGTACGTGAATAAAGCGAGTGTTATGTAGTTTGCTTTGCAATAGTTGTTCTGACTGTCCCAACGTATGTAAAATGTTTCAACTTAATTCAACACAAAGTGTCATTATAAATTTTTTTGATCTTTCAGGATAATAATTACATTACCTTAATATCTGTTTAAAAAGTCTTAGAATTGCCGGTATATAATTGCTAGAATCTCGTTAGAATGCTTTGTATCCGTCACTGGTTTGCGCTGATGTATTTTATACTATTTTATGCATTGGTCATCAATGTTTCGCTCAGATTATATCGTTTATATATAATTTAACCGCATAAAACAAAGTATGATAATTGTTTACCAGTGTATGATGTCGAAGGTTATCGAAAAGTACTATATCTCATTGTTGGTTCACGAAAATTTCATCATTAAGTTTCTTTTTGAAAAACCCAAGTTGAAATGTTTTTGTTAAAACTTGTTCCTTCCTTTAAGCCTAAACACTAATGTTCTACTTCAGAGTGAAATTCCAATGAGTTCATTAATTAATTCATAGCGCGAATTGGTCGTTTATGAATAATATTTCAGAGTTAATGGGGCTGGGTTTCCAAAACCGTGCTTAAGTTCAGCTTAGTACTTAAGCACGTGCTAAATAATTACTTAACCATTTGCCGTTTTTAAAAGCGTGCTTAAGTTAAGTAAGTACTTAAGTCGCTGACTCTTAATATAAAGTGAAACTATTACTTATTTGTTGTGACAATAGCTCACATAGCCGTTTGCTTATTTTTGCACAAAAAAGTTAAGTAATTACTTAAGTCGGCGACTTAAGTAGTTACTTAAGTATAACTTAAGTAAATACTTAAGTAAGATTTCAGAAACAGAGCCAATAACAGGAACTATAAACTCGTTCTGAGCTCGTTATATTCCGATTTAGTTGATTAACTCAGAATGAGTTCAATCAATACATAATTTTGAGTTCTGAATGATCTAATTCAGAGGTCAGGCAACTGAGTAGAAATTCAACTCACTCTGAGTTGAAATTGACACAAGGATTTACAGTGTTCTTAAAGATAATAAAAATGCTTACAATGTATAGTTAATGCTATTGGCACCACACCGAAGAGGTTTATATGTTAGCTTTTCATGACCTAAACAATTTAAATATGCATTACTTGTATGAAAAGTCACGATGTTTGTTGTGTATTATTTCATTGTACTGTAGTTTGCTGCATTAATGATTTATCAACCGTTGGCCATATTTTATGCTACTTCAAAGTTTCTAAAGCCGCAAAAAATTAATTTCAAACGGCAAATCAACACAATAGTTTTCTTGAAACCATCAAACTTTTAAATATACATGTTAAAAGAAAGGTAAAATATAAATTTGTTTGGACCAACGCTATGAGCAAACCCATCATTTATCAAAAATTTGGCCCATATTATATTATAAAAGGGTTTCCTATAATCGAAGCCTAAGCCTAAACTTGAGGCTAAACTTAATTCTAATAAGCTTAGCCTAAATATAAATTTAATGTCATGCCTAAACATCTCAGTCTCCATGTGTATATCTCACTGAACAGACCCTAATCATTATAAAGGTTCCAAAATTTAATCAGTTCAAAATAAAAAATTGAAGTTCGTGGGTCATGCCATTCCAGTGCGTAGTTTGTCCATTCTTTATAATTTAAGCCGAGTATAAAGCTTGTCTTATTTTTTAATATGTCACATTTTTTAATGTTCGCAGGTTGAAGTTATAACTGAAATATAAATTAAACACCTTGGTTGTTGTTTAAATGATTTTGTGTAAACAGTAAACTATCAAGAGTATGATGTAAAAAACGGTAATGCAAGCCGCAAAAATTACACCGGCGTACTTAGCTATTTGGTATTAATAGGTACGTAGCCAACATTGTGCACATATTCGGTGCAGTTTGAATCAATATAAATCTATATTTTTGATGAGAATTCGTAAATAGATTAAGGCCAAAATTTTGGAGTATATGAATGTTAATTATTTGAATATTAGTGATTAAATAGTTCCTCTACCAGACTGTAAACTCCAGCAAAAAATTCGATTCCTTAGGTTAATGTACAAGTGGCCCATGTTAAGATCAGGGGCGGAAAGTTTTTCTGTGGGACTAGAAAAGGGTAAGCTCTAGACTAATTTTGTGCTTGGCTTGCGCATAGACTTAGGAATATGCTTATACTACTGCTCCACCCTGTTCTTTACATTGGTCTACAAGTCATGGTTAATGGCATCGAAAATTTCAAGATCCTACTAACAGATGTGTGTTAAGAAATAAATAGCGTTCCATGACAAAATACCAGGAAAGGTACCCCTTGGACTAGCAAAATACCAATCAGTCCCCCTTGTTCAGGTCACTGCAGTACTTTACTGTTTGCGATCAGCTTGAAGCTTTCCAGATACCAGAGGCAATGACAAATCAATCCGATAGCGTTTTTGTCACGTGCATACACTGCGTTAATACATGTAAATTACGATAAGTTGATTATATAATCAAATATAGATGGAAAATTGGTTATTTATGGCTATTTCTGAGTTAATTATAGTAAACATTAACTCACTGAATTTTAATTAACTCAGAATGAGTTCAATCAATTCAGAATTCTGAGTTCTTAAAGACCTTATTTATAGCTCAGACCTCTGAGTAGATTCAACTCAGGCTGAGTTAAATTGACACACTGAAATTTATAGTGTATTTTTTAATCATGGTACTTGATTTTCCCGCTCGTATTAATAAATAACTAAATTATTTTTGGTCACAACCCCCCAAAAACCTATTTTTTCGGTACGAGACTGAAGATAGTGCTAATTGTAGTTTACAGTACGTATGCTTGCTAGTGAACTTTATAGTCTAATTTTTTGTGCTGTATCTAGGATTTCAGCACATTCACAGTCAGTTTAAGTGTACGCGGCAGTCTTGACGGCACTAATTTAACAGATATCTTCAGGCGTGTGCGTGTTTGTGTAAAATAACCCGGTGTATACCACTTTAAGTACTCTGTAAAAACACTACTTAAAAATACTATAGTTATATTTTACTAACTTTTTTAAATATAAGTATACTAAATATTGAGTAAATCTTTGCTTAAATAATGTAAATAAGTAAAACTACTTCTGCCACTTTCTGATGTATTAAGTAGATGTAAAGCTAAAAATTTTGTGTTTGCTTAAAATTAAGTAAAACTTTGCCAAGCACCATAGTAAGTAAAACTGACACTTAATTCGGCAACAGTTTCACTTAATTTTAAGTATTTTTAGTGAGTACTTAGTGCATATGTTTCTAAGGACATTCCGTGTGAGGTGATTAATCAACTCATTGGAATCTGCAGTGTAATTTATTAATTTGCAACTGTTATGATGGTAATAGGCGCCGCCCGGCGCCGTTCGACACCATACGGTACCGTACATGAGTAATTCCCGCATTCTCATTCTCATACGATACCGCACGGTGACGGACGGCAACGCACGTCATCAAAAGTGCAGCGCCACCCTCAGAGAGCCGCATTACGTCAAGCTTAGCGATAGTTTTTGTTTCCAGCACTTGTTTGCTTTCTGCCCATAAAAAGTTCCCATACGCCACGCAGAATGATTGGATTTAATAAAATAGAAACGGGGTTATTACGATTTATGGTTAAATTTGCGTTTTAGCATAAAGTTTAGGCTTTAGGCTTGAACGTAGTTTTAGCAATGTAAACAGTAATAGAAAAACTATTGCAACTGCTAATTTAAAACTAGTGTGGCACGAAACAAGTACTCATTGCTTTGTATAAGCACGGTCAACTAATAGCACGATTTATTTTATTCCAATTATACAAATTTAACTAAAACTTCTTATCTATTTTATGTTTAAAATGTTTCAATTTTGCTTGAGTCGTGCTGATTTACTTATAGCCCTTAATGTAAACCGATTAAATGTTTGTATCATTTTCGTGTTTTATTGCCAATTGTACACGAATTCTCTCGACGTTTACGGCGAGGCTGACTGGGCTAGTTTTGTATCTACTAAGTATATACTAAACAGAAATAGCATGATTTATAAACGCTTTCTTATCCAAGAAATTCAAGTAAGGCCTTCTTTACGTGTGAATTTTCCTTGCAGTTGAGGTATTTCAAAAAGTCATTATACAAGAACTTTCAGCTGCAATTTATTCATAAATAAATATAGACGTACCAGGAATATAATTCATAGGTATGTATAGCCTTGCAAGACGAATCGTGCACCATTCTTAGCTGAACTCATTTTCCGTCAAAATATTGAATTCTTTGCAAAATTTGCAATGTGAGTGAGCTTTTGAACTTATTTTTTATTTTTAGCATACAGCTAATTGCAGAAGACTTTGGCTGTTTGCAATTTTAGCACCATTAAAAGCCAGTGACGCGTAGATTACGAATAACCGAATCATTATTTCTACTTGTTTTAATCATACGCAAAATTTGTGAACTTCAAATATAAATGTACCGTAAAGGAAAATGGCTCCTGGACCAAATAAAAATTCAGTGCAGAATTTGTGTGAATCGTTTACATTGACGCTAATTGTCATTTGTCGATTCTAATTAAGCATATAGACTCTGATTGATTCGAACTGACAATAAGACATGATCTTACCTTTTCAAAGTCGAGACAATACAGTACTTGCCTGTTAAATTGTTCTTAAAACAGGCTGCGACAAAAATTATTGACCTTCGGTTACGGTATTTTTTATTTTTCACCTCTGGTTATACCTTCGGTTACGGATTTTACTCCTCTGGTTATACCCTGACATAAACGTAGTATACCTAACGTATGATTGCATTACTGTTTATCACAAGATTTTATTCATTTACACAATGCATCCTGTACTGCAGCTAACTGCAATTTTCCAAAAAATAACATTTTGAAAACAAATCGTTTTCCTGTGCGTTTTTAAACCTATCACGTTGTGAAATTTGTTTTTGTGCCAGCAACACGCTATCTTTTCAATTTTTGGTCGGCGTAAAGCGTTTGAACAATTTTAAAAACAAAATTGTAATGCGCTGCTAATGTGTAGCCTTAGCTTAAATCTCGTGGTTTAATAGATAATAGCTCTGCCGTTCTAAATAAGTAAATATTTTATAAAGAAAGAGTGAGCTCAAATTGTCAATTTACACATTTTTATAGTAGTTGTTTGAGTTAATATTGGTAGTTTCAAAAATGTCAATAGTAAATCTTAGTATCGATATAATGTGATGTTCTTCCATACCCAAGGGCGTAACAGAGGATGTGTTGCGAAGCCGCCTCCTACTGATTATCGTTACCCAAACCTTATCGACTGATTATCGTTACCCAAAATTTATAGGGACTTAGTGCCAAAAGCGTGTTTGGCTTATCGCTCGTTTCACTCGCAGAGGCTTTATCTATTATTTCGTATAGCATCTTAGTAGCTGACCTCCGTTGTTGGACCAGCTGTTCCGCTGCAGCTATACTTAACTATGTTTTAAAAAACAAATAACGTTTACGATGATCATAACGGATCCAAAAAGTTTCTAAGTTGCGTGCCTTCGCTTAATTTGCCGAGCTACAAATTTGCGATCCATTTGCTTTACTTTTTAGCCTACAATGTGTTTTTAACCAAAATGACTGAAACGTATGGCAAAGTTACAACATAAATACAAAATTGTCAAAAAAGTTTGCTAAAAACGCGCTGTGCAAATTTTTACAATTTCAGAACTTAAAACATTATCCTCACTTACTGATAAACCTTTTACCTGTAACTGAATATTGAAGATTATATAAACCATATCGTTTTAGCCAAACATTGCATCGAATTTATCAAACTGATTGTAATTAGAATATTACACCTGCATTTGATTATGCAGAATTGGTTCGATGTGACATTTAGTTTTTTAAAAATATTTTTACGACTCACAGTTCATCGAATCAAATACATACAATGATTACGACAGGCCTGACGGAATAAGAGATCTTGTACAATATATCTATTGCGTTTTTGCAATCAGGCTTATTTAGCTTCAAAAAAGGTTTACCTACACTGCAGAAATGGTGAGTAAAATTGACTCTCTCCGAACTAGGTTCTACAGGACTAAACAAACTGAGTCATATTAGATTCCGCCAGAGTGAAACATGCGGCTCAGTGACTCGACGTTTGACTCTGGCAGAGTCAAACTTGACTCCAGTTTGTGTAGTCCCGTAGAGCGTATTTCGGAGAGTCAATTTGACTCACCATTTTTTGCAGTGTATATCTAAGCCTTTGCCTAAGCCTTAGTATGGAGCAAGTGTATAAGTGCTAAAGTTAGCCGCAAACACAATTTTCTGTGAACTATTTTTATTACACATTTTTATCAATGAAAAACATTGTTTTCACCTGTTTTTTATTTGCGCTTGTTCTGTAGCGTCAGTGCTTCAACTGTAAAACTAGGCAAACAAACTCACGCGTATAACCTTTGACTTTTAGCTTTCAAGTGAACGTTGTACTTTAATCTTGAGCATTATTTTGATATAAAAGTATAAAATTTTATATATAACCCCTATAGATGGTACAATTTTTAAGATTGAGTCTAATCGAAATGTGCGAGAAAATGAATATGTGTTTGTTTGCGGCAGTAATGCTAATTGCAGCGATCAATGCAGTAAGTTTAACAAGAGTTCAATTGATTAACTTTGCCAAACTCACTCGGCAAACAGCTCGTTTGGCCAACAGTAAATAGGTAACTTTACAAAGAGCCGATTGCAATATTTTTACCTGTATAGTCCATCGGGTTAATATTTAAATCCTGCAAAATGTTTCTAATTTTGTTTTAAAATTGGCTTTGAGTGAGTAAACTGCATGCAGGTATTTTTCGTGATAAAATTTGATTAGGAAATAGCAGACGAGATTTCAGTGCGCTATGGGTGGCGCTGTATATTTGTAGACGTCCGGCACCGTCCGTCACCGTACTACAACACACAGTGCGCATGGTTCAGCTACAGCATGTCAATTTTTAAACACACATTTGTTATGTGCGGTGCGGTTCGGCGCAATTTACCGCCGGACGGCGCCACGCGACAAGTATAGCGCAACCCTAACGCGTATCAAAGTCACATATTAACGTGAGATATAACTAAACCGGCACACGTTAACTATAGGGTCTAGCATACTAAGCATAAGTAAATAAGCCTAAACCTAATCTACAAGCCTAAGACTACGCTTCATGGTCTTTAGTTCCCCAGTCCACTACCTTTCATTGGGCAGCTTTATATAATTTGCAAAAGCCACTGAATCATACCATTTACGTAACTTCTAATATAAATTTTACTTTTTATAGGAAGTTAATAGCAAAAATCACCAACGACACGCAAGGCATAACAAAATCAGTCTTTCCACAGATGCTCAACAAATATTGCAGAGTATTCGCGAAAATTTTCCAATGGAAGAATTTCAAGCGTTTTTGAACAAAGTCGAAAAACAGTCACAGTTAACCAAAGACGAGTTAGCGGCGAAATTGGAAGCTAACAGCGTAGGTTAATGTGGACAAATGAATGCAAAAATGTATGCCGAATATCAATGCTCATCATACTGGTTCAAAACATAAAACACCTATGACCAACTGATGATAGCTACCAGGCCCGGAGCAGCCACCCCCATACCTTCATTTGGGGGGGGGGGGCCGCACCTAAAGGTGCCCCACCCCAACCGGTTAAAACAAAAACCGCTTAAGTTTTAAAATGCGTCTGGCTTGTCGCTCGCTTCGCTCGCGAGTTTGGCGCCCACTCCCTGGAATGTGTGGCGAACCCCCACCCCTGTCTGCTCCGGCACTGATAGCTATCACGCTCATTTGAGAATCCGGGTTTGCCTAGATTGTAGACAAAGTCGATTGAAACCGCAGCATGTTATACATGTGTATTATTCAAACGAACCGCCCAAACAATAAATTATTATTCCGGACAGAATGTGACAGAGTTGCGATATCGTCTGGTTTATTAAGTATTTATAGCTGTTATATGAACTGTCTTGAACAGCAATTATCACTAGGACAATAGACCCAGCTTGCATGAATATCCGTTCAGGACACATTACATAATGTACGAGTCATCCAATCCAAGCTGTTTTAATTATCATTGCAATTATAATTTCACGTGTTTATAGGGAAACATGGATCTCACTCTGCGACAGCTGTTTGATAGAACACAGGACAACTATCCCATAATGGCGCAGCAATGGAACACCATTCAAGCGAGATGGCATAGGGTGAAGGTTTTACGATTATCTTACGCACTTTATACGTCCGCCGCGTTTGGTTAAACAAATCGGGACGGAAATTTTTGACAGGGATCGCGTGCCAAGGACGTCCCCACGGCTTGGCTGGTGCCCCGCAAAATAGATTCGGTTTAAAAGCAAACAATCTTGAATTGCAATTGTAGTGGCCACTTTTGCGGACGCTTCTGTAGCGAACGAGAAGTCAAACACAATTTGAGTGCTAAATCTTAACACAAAATTTTTGTTTGGATCTCTGTTCGAGTCTTAAGTCTTAGTCATCCCAAGGATCTGCCAGTGTGTAACGCAGTTCACATACTGTCTTTAATCAGATAATATTCCAATATTTATCCAAAGATAAAGAAAGTCCTTAATTTCGCAGATTGCAATATTAATGGTATTCTACCAAAAATAACACAGTATTTCATTATCCATCTCGTCATATAAAGCTGGAATGTTCATATATAGTTTGGCCATGGTTTCAGTTCATATCAGCGAATGTAATGTCGTATAAACAAAATATAATGAGCAGGACCGGAATATAATGAAAACCAGTGAGAGGCCGCGGCCTCAGGGCTTACGCTTGCACGGGCACGTGACGAGCATTTCAAAAATGAAAATTTTGACTGGAAACAATATTTTGACCCATAATTTTCATCAACTCTTTTTTGCAGTGCTCGCAAGGCAAATAGTCCTCAGGGTTAGGTTTAGGTCACAATCCGTGTGCAAAAATATCTGGTGTGTACAGCACTAATATTTTAAAAAATGTTGCAAAATATTGCAACAATTTTAACTACCACATCTAATGTCGGTCACACGTTACTGTTGGTTTGCGTTGCGCAAAAAATATCTGCACAGTTTAACATTAACTTTTATTGACGGTTGCAATGGAGTTACGCGACAACTGTATGCGGACAAAAACAGTACATTTAGTTTTTGCCAGAAATTGTCGGACATTTTTTGTGCAACCCAAACCAATGGTAACGTGTGACCGACATAATTTCAGAAGAAAAACGAGATGCTAAAATTGCGCAGCGATAAACTGAGTGAACTATATCTGAAGGCGAAACATTACCTGGAAACTAAATATGGTCCAATCGGTTTTCGTCAATTCAAAGATAATATCAGCGATTATTTGGCAACATTTGGAATTGTTCGTTATCGTGCACACGCAAAGGTAATCGAACTATAATTAAAAATTATCTGCTGCGTATGTGAATACACTAACAATTATGGGCGCCAATCCCGAGGGGGTCTGGGCGGGGTCACTGACCCTTCCCCTTTTTGAGTATAAAACATGGTAGGCGTTTTTGTCCGCCTCACTTTTGAAACACAAAAACTTCACAGGCTTAACGCCAAAACGTCTGACAGGCTCATTGCCGTTCACGTAGCAAATTTACACATGTCTATAGGCTGCGTATAAGCACACGAAAAATCAAATCTGTACCTGATAAATTCCTGCAAATTGTGGCGCGATCGACATCGCTTCTTGGATAGTGTGGACATGTCTAAAGTATTGAATTGACCCCCCACTTTTGAGAATAGATTGGCGCCCATGTTAATAACATGAACAAGTTTTAAACAAGTTGCAAACAGTATCACATTCTCGATATATTTTAGCAACTGAATTGCAAAGTGCGCACATGCAATAAATGCATAATGCACAGTCTTTATGCAGTATATACATACACACCTCTGCAATTAGCTAGAATACTTTGTGGTCTTCAAACATTTCAGAAGAAATAGAAAATATTCATGCGGAAAATAATTGAAAATAGTTACTTAGTGGAAGACACGCCAGTGACTTACTGAATAAGTGACTGACTAAACTTTACTACTTAGAGGGGGTTTGCGATAAAATGGTAAGGTCTCCCCTACCTTACAGTATTCACCCTCAGAAAATTATTCTGTAAAAAATACAATTTTTCCCTTAGAATGTTTTGTGATAGCAAGGTTCCTACCTTACATTTTCTCCCTCAGAAAATTTTTGGTGATTAAATGATAATGTCCTTACATTACAATTTTTTCTTTTTATACCATTTGCCAGACAGCCCCTCCCCGTCAGAAATTTTTGGATCCGCCTCTGACAACTACTACACAGCTAAAACGGACGACCAATATTACTTTAAAGGCCGTCCCATTTTCCCGGGACAGAAATGTACCAGGAGTACACGTCCCATTTTCCCGGGACAGCAATGCACCAGGAATACATCCAAAAGTTATAATTGGGACAGCGGGAGAGTTGGGACAGATGAGACATTGGGACAAATGGGACAGTTGGAACAGTTGGGACAGATGGGACAGTTGGGTCAGATGGGACACTTGAGACAGATAGGACAAACGGGACAGATAGGACAGATGGGACAGTTTGGACAGATGGGAAAGTTGGGACAGATGGAACAATTGGGACAGATGGGACAGTTGGGACAGATGGGATAGATAGGACAGATGGAACACTTGGGACAGATGGGACAAACGGGACAGATGAAACAGTTGGGACAGATGGGACAGATTGACACGGGACAGATGGGACAGTTGGGACAAACGGGACAGATGGGACAGTTGGAACAGTTGTGACAGTTGGGACCAATGGGACAGTTGGACATATGGGACAGTTGGGACAGATGGGACAGATGGGACAGTGGGACAGATGGGACAGCGGACAGATGGGACAGTTTAAATGGGACAGATGAGACAGTTGGGACAGATGGGACAGTTGGGACAGATGGGACAAACGGGACAGATGCGACAGTTGGTACAGATGGGACAGTTGGGACAGTTGGGACAGATGGGACAGTTGGGACAGTGGGACAGATGGGACAGCGGGACAGATGGGACAGTTTGGACACATGGGACAGATGGGACAGATGGGACAGTTGGGACAGATGGGACAGTTGGGACAAACGGGTCAGATGCGACAGTTGGTACAGATGGGACAGATGGAACAGTTGGGACAGATGGGACAAACGGGACAGATGGGACAGTTGGAACAGTTGTGACAGATGGGACAGTTGGGACCAATGGGACAGTTGGACATATGGGACAGTTGGACATATGGGACAGATGGGACAGTTGGGACAGATGGGACAGCAGGGACAGATGGGACAGTGGGACAGATGGGACAGCGGGACAGATGGGACAGTTTGGACACATGGGACAGATGGGACAGTTGGGACAGATGGGACAGTTGGGACAAACGGGACAGATGCGACAGTTGGTACAGATGGGACAGTTGGGACAGATGGGACAGATGGGATAGATGGGACAGTTGGGACACTTGGGACAATTGGGACAGATATATATCTATATATATTAAATATTATATATCCTACGTAAATATATCTGCCTGTGCATATGTAAACAGGAGCGCATAAGTGTGCACTCCGGGTATATTTGTGTCACGGGAAATTGGGACGGCGTTTATAGTAACATGGGCCAAACGGACGATGTAAAGACACTTTACATTTCCATATGGTTTTAGATCACGCAGTATACAGAAAAACACAAGTGCGGCCATTATAAATTAAAGATACGTAATTTGCTTTAATTTTCAACGTAATTGTGTACTATAAATCTTATACCTGCGTCGAACGAGAGAATCAATATTTTGGATTTGAAAACATTTCAGAGAGTAAAAAGAGATGCAGTGCATTTTCGAACGATACATGACGAGTTGAGAAAACAGTTATTGGATAAATTCCCAAAGCTTGAATTTGACGAATTCTTTGCCAAACTGACTAAAACATCACAAATGCCGAAAGAAAAGCTGCAAGAAATAATCAAAGCTAATCAGGTATGAATAGTGGTGACAACATTGTAGTTTATGCTTAAATCACTACAATTGGGTACGATGCACAAAATTCAATAACAACATGAGTTGTTGAAGACGCAACAGATGAAAGCACCCGGACCCGAGTGATAACTCTCTAGTGCATTGGTTATGACATTTGACTTGTAATATTTCAGTTTGGTTTAGATCTGCGTTTTGAAATAACAGCTGATACAAGTAGAAACAAACTTGCGGTTCGTATGAAGCAGGGCCGGATTTAGCACCCCCAAGTGCACATTAATTGAGGAGATCCAATAAGTTACAGCGCCACTAAAGTTTCATGTTTTGTGTAAAAGATATAATAAAAATTTCGTATATATTTTGTGCCCCGCGCTCGTGAAGTTTACTTTATTATTCTAAGTACAGATGTCATGTGACGTTTTTAGTTGCTTGTAAGAGATACAGGTTTAACGTATATAATCGCTCAACCTGTTAAACTCCGAACTGAAATTTTGTGCGGGAATTAATACAAAAACGCGTCAAAAGTGTCTTCAATACAATCACTCGAGTCGAGCAATTATCATTTTGGGCCGGGGCGTTATGGTCGATCATAAATGTCCGCTATAATTTTAGTTATTATTGCAAGATTTCAAATTCGGGTGAAATTTCAAAGCCGGACGTGCGACAAAGCGTAAATACTGTAGTGACCCGAATAAGAGGTAGAGACTGATGTTTTATTTCTCCTCTCCAGAGGGTACCACCATTGTTATTTGGTTCCGGACTACTATTTATTTTTTACCCTCCCTCCGCCACCCTTCGTTACTGATCTGTTGAATTAAATGTTTATGAAAACGCAAGGTTGTACTTAGGAATGTACTTTCAAAGCTTAAGTATGCTTTATAGTTTCGAACGCAGATTTATTTGGTCCTGTCGCCATTTATGCGCTACAATCAAGAATAATTACCCTTTATTGACTGTAATTTAAGGGTTAGGAACTCTATCCGCTTACGTACTCTAAATAGGAATACAGACTCATATTGATTGGTACGCAAAATATGTTTTAGGGAAACATGGATTTAACATTAGAACAAGTTGCAGACAGGGCAAAGATGGAATACCCGCAGCTAAGTCACCAGTGGAACCGAATCAAATCGAATTGGGATAATGTATGTATGAACGCGGCTGTTGGAATTTTTAGCTAATTTTACATTTGTAACATTTAGCCCTTAATAGGGACACATACAAGAGGAATACCCCTGCACCATAATTTTAGAGAAAAAAAAGAAAGACACTTTTGCCTCCGGCTCCAGCTCTGGCAATAAATCGACTTCGGGTTTTGGCAGAAGAGTTTTCTAAGGTTTCGACAATGAGGTTTTTCATATTTTCATAACAGTTGAATCAACATTTTTTGACAGTGGTTTCCAAATTGTTTAAAAAATTTCAAATAAATACAACGATATGCCTATTAAACTATCTTTCTACACATCCGTTTTCGTTGCGGTTTCGGTAAATTTTGTAGAGCTACAGTTTCGGCTCCTGTTCCTCGTGGTAAATTTTGGACATTTTTTAGTGTTGCGATCAGTCAAACTTGACTCAACGTAAACAGAAATAAATTTGTGAAAGTGTATAAAGCGCTAAATGAAACGTTATTGTAAACATTTAGATCCGAGATAATTTAGACGAAACTACGCTGCGCGATATATTTACGAAAGCACGAATGCATTACAGCAACCAATACGGATATATCAATTACGAGCATTTTACCGATCACATCAAAAACTATGTTGCCGCAACATTTGCTGACGTGAGTTTACATATTCATCAATACAATACCAGATCCGTGCTTTTATGCCCAACCCATTGCGGGCAAAGGCTTTTCTATGTCACGACCGGGCACCCTGCCTATAAAGACAATACGTTTTTAACACACGTGACATAAAAGTTTTACCCGCGACCCTCTTTTGAAACTTTTTGACATCGACCTCTGGCCGGATCCATGCTGATGTAAGACGAACATTTGAATTACAATGAAATATCAAACAATTAAAGCTGAAACGTTTCACATACGTATTTTGAACATAGTTTTACCTGACTATATATTCAGATTAGATCGGATTTACATTCTACTAGTAGATGTAGTTGTCACTCAATGCGTCAGTATTGTGAGTGTTTAACAATATTAACCTTAAGCAAGCCAAAACCACCTAAACATCTTCAGTTTTATAAATGAAAGTTTATGTTTGCAAAAATTTACAGTATTATTCGTATAATTTCTTTCGTAGAACAATTATTGTTTTGGCATATGTTTAGAAGCAGTTGTTCAAACAAGTCTTAACTTAAGCCTCGAAATTGATTGACAATTGCCTATTCAATTCCAATACAAATTTTTTAACCTGTGTGGCTGCCGTAGGACCGATGCACCCCGAGATTCGCCATCCGAACAGGGAAATAAGCGTCTCAAATTGATGCCTTTTTACGTGCTTAAGACGATATACAAATTACATACATTTTAAAAAGTACGCATGAAGCAAACAGGCTTCGTCTTATGGAATAACAACACAAAGAAAAAGTAAGCAACAGCATTCTGTCTTCAGAATTTGTCACTTCGAAATGTAGAAGCGAATTTAGATATAGATATAGAAATGTGCTGTGAAACGCTGCGCAAAATACGCTTGTTGGGCGTTCCAGATAGATTATCCAAACATAGTTTATTTTTCTGCTGTATATATTAATGATGGCCAAAATACGTATGTACCGCGTCCAGCAGTAATAATATAGATAACCGAAAATGCACGTAAATCAACGTAAAGAACAAAGTAGTGTTGCAATTATTGCAACCGCTGTGACTGTATATAGTATTGTATATACTATATGTACTAGTTTAAGTTGACCCGAACCTCCAAAAAATGCTTGAAACGAAATGAACGATAGTCCACAATGTTGGCGATCATTGTAATAAAAAAATCTGAATTTATTATAAAAAAGCAAAAGCAAATGTCGTCGGCAGTAAATGACTTGACTTGAAACAGAACTTAATACAAGAAGCTTTTGATTAAATAGGTTCGTAACATTTTTGGGCCAATGTAAACAACAGGGGCGGAACAGTATTAGTATATTCGTAAGCCTAAGCTGTAAGCCTACGCGTAAGAATGAGCATATTTCTAAGCCTAAGCCCAAGTCTAAGCCAAGCAAAAAAAATAGTCTAAAGCTTAAGCATACTCTATTGCAGTCCCACAGAAAAAAGTTCTGTCCCTGATCTTTACATGGCCCCATTTTTGTAACCGGAGACATCTTATTATGTTGTTTGCTTTTAACATGTTACAATTTTAGGCTCCGCGAAGAACAATACGGCAATCAGCGCATGCAAATAAGCGGTTAGCAGTGAAATTTTGACAAACTAGATGCTATAATATGGATACACAGTTTTATATATAGTACGACAAAAATCAGGCGTTGTATTTACACGTGGTAAAAAATTTGACCATTTGCTGTATACGGACTATTTACTAAGCAGCGGGATATAACCAAAGGTCAGCTTCTAGCCCCGATGTCGTGTTATTTCTCCTGTTATATTTCCCCCTGCCATATTCTTCTTTCTTGCCATAATTTGAGACTCTTAGCACTTGGAAAATACTTATCTTCTCGACATTAACCCAGAGCAGCATAAAAGTTAAATTTTGTGGAAAATTCAAAATTTTGTACAGAAACTTGAATTCAGGTTGGAAATTGAAATTTTGACGAGAAATTTAAATTATTTCGGGAAAATTCTACATTTGGCGGAAAATTCAAGTTTTGGGGGAAATTCAAATTTTGGTGGGATATCATATACGCTGCTAATTTGGAATATCATATGATATTCACCAATGTGTCTGATAGTGTTGCGTGACATTCGAATACTTGTACGTTGAGATAACCTGTGTGCCCAGGCTTTGTATAGAAGTATCATATGATATTTGACCGTCGTCTTTCCGTTTGTGATGGGCATCAAATAACTCTTCATATCCGGATACGCCGCAATTCTTGCCGAATATTTATGCGGGATCGGAGTTTCCGAAATTAACCTTTCTATTTCGGATATCCCAAACTCGATTTTGCGCTTTAGATTTCCGAACATCAATTTTCGTTTCTCAAGCGCTTGTTTTAACTGGTTGCTCTAAAGGAAGTACCATGACCAGCAAGGTGATTGTTATGAGCGCAAAAAATACAATTCTAAAATCATTAGTTATTCTGAAACTGCCTCAATACTTCTGGCCTGGGTCTTCGGTTTAGAATATTGCTACTGAGTAATTAATATATACTTGTGTTGGCCATCTGAAATTGAATTGATTTTGTTTGACTCCATCTGATTTAAACCACTGCAACAGAGATTCTTTTGAAAGTCAGCCTTCCCTCGAACAATATATGAGTCGTTCGCTGAGAACTTTTAAACTTAGGAATATGTTTTGGTAGTTATTGGAACATGATACAGGATTTGGTTCCTCATAACCTCCCCTGATGATTTCGATTAAATGTTAAGTTTTTAAGACTTGAATATATACGCTCACTTGTTGTGATCTTATATGGACTGCTGTGGAACCAAAAACGTAATAATTTCAACAGTTCAGAAATCTATATTTTTATGTATTACTGTGTAACAGCGGCGCGCTATGTTCAATTGCGTCATTTTTTGTGTTGCATGACTGGTTTAGCGTACCTAATTTGCTGTTAATTTTTTAATTGCTTTTGATTAAAAATAAAAACTCCGGCTATTAAACTCTTATTCCATCAAACGATTGAAGCTGTTTATTGTTTCACCGGACAACTACGCCATAAAATTAGAAGTGGACGGTGCGTATTCGACGCAAACTTTTTGCTGTGCTACTTTTGAGATATAATTTAAAAATACGAAGTTATTCCACCGATAAATATCAAACTGAAGATTGTTGAATTTTGGCATGTTTCAAAAATCAAGATTTTTAATTATCATGAAATACTCATGCAAATATTTTGAATCAGGGTTGAATCCAGAATTTCTAATCATAAACAAGTGTTGAAACAATATAATTTCCTACGAAAAATCAGACGGGGGTCTGATTTTTCTGCAACACCGGCTTATGCTTGGGCTTAGAAATATGCTTATGCTGCAGTTACCACCTTGTTCCTTACATCGGCTAACTTTTTTTACCAATTTTAAGAAATTAGTTTTTTGCTAAACCTATAGCAAATTGAACATTATGTGAATTAATTAATTAATTTCGTATCACGTTCCCCTGCTCCTTTTGTTCTGACAAAATTGACGTGTAGCGCTGTTTCAACGGCATGGTCATCGTCGCAACTGCCTGGATCGGTTTACAGCAGTCGTACTATGTGTAAATGTATATAATTAGTGTTTGCCGTGAGACAAGCGTTCCGCTCCGACGGTAAGTTGACGGCACAGGCTTCTATAGTACCGAATAAATTCGATAATGTATCTAAATACCATACGTTATTAGACTGTTCGATAAATTTTATTCGCTGTTGATGGAATACTGTATTGACCCGAATAAGAGGGGGTCCCATTTTGCGTCCCAATCAATAGGAATCCGTATCCCTAATAAGAGTCCGTAAGCGGATAGAGTCCATAAACCCTAATTATAGTCCATAAATGTCAGTTATCCCTAATTGTTGCGCAGAAGTGATTCAAGGAACAAATAATTTGAATTCGAAACTTTAAAGCGTAAGTACTTAAATTTTGAAAGTAAATTCCTAAGTATAACCTTGCATTATCGCTTAAAGCTATTGACACAAGACAAATAAACGTTTAATTCAACGGATAATTGCAGTACCGGATATATATCAGTAACGAAGGGCGGTGGAGCATGGGTTAAAAATAAATAACAGTCCGTAACCGATTATTAACACGGGGAGTACCCTCTGGAGAGGCCAAATAAATATCAGTCCCCCTTTATTCGGGTCACTACAGTAATCATTTACTGTTAGAATTTATCGCTTACTCAAAATTAAAAAGAAATTGACTAATATATGCTAAAATGCACTCTGCGACTGTTCATCCAGATCGCTTAAACGCTAGTTATTCAAACATTGGGCCATATTTACGTTTAAGTCAGTCCCGTTTCGTTGCACGAGTGCAACAGAGAAGGATTTAATTTCAGACTATTTTTCGCTTAGGCTAACCGTTTCCACGCTTACGCTTACACACTCGCTAAATATAAAGTTACAGCTCTAACAGTAACAATGGCATGCGTACAAGCTTAAACCTGCCTACTGCTCCAGCAAAAAAATCGTAGCTTGTTGAAAAATTTTCAATGTTTCAAGTAATTTCTTAAAAAGTTTAAGGATACAACTTTTGTCAACGCTGCAGCAAAATTTTACATTATCTGCTCACAAAATTAGTAAATCTTACCTTATCGCCATATACAATATAAAAGAAGCATTATGCAAAAAAATGAATACAACACTGAGCATAGTGCAAAAATTCGATCTCATATTCGTTAAAAGTTCAGTTATGCGTATTTTTTAATCGTGTTTTATATTATTTTGACCAAATCCTGTGTAATTACAATAAGGTTGATAAATATATAATACAGTTTTGAGGAAAATAAATGCACTACGAATACTCAAAAGCAGGTTTATTACAATAGTCACACAGTTAACATAGTAGTTTACATTCGACGCTGAAATTCAGGTAAAATATAAAATTATATGCATTAATGTTGTACGGGTGCGCAATAATATATTTGACTTTGTGTGCTCGGAGTTCTGAAGATCAATAAAAAAGATAATCGAAATCTCGGTTTCTTCTCGAATGACGTTAATTTGCGTCCGGCTTTTTTGCATTTTCTCTAGTATTTTAGATCTATAGAAAGAAAATAATACTCTTTTGCTACGTTTATCCGTAATCAGCGACGACTAAAAACGAAAACTCGCACATTTACGCTGAAGTGCGACATAAACAAAAATTGTGACTTATTTATAGATCGCGAGCGAACCGTTTTTCCACGGGACTACTATGGAGTAATTTTAAGCTAATTTTTTGCTTAGGCTTATGGATAGTCTTATCCATACGCTTATGCCTTGGCTTACTAATATACTTATATTACTGTTACGGCCTTGATGTACACACTGGCCAGAATTGTTACAATTAATAATTAAAATTAAAATCAAAACTCAATTCTTTCTGTAGATACGGTCGGAAATAAATGCCCAAGTGTCGCGAGCAAACGCACACAGTAGCGAGCTGTAACGGTTGCCTATCTCTGCCTGCGTCTACGCACGTGTGCGTTTATTTTTGCGGTTGACTTCAAATGTGGTTTGCCTAAACATTATTAACATGTTTTATAGTAGAACATGTTAAAACCTCGGTTTCATATTACTAGTCTGCAGTTGTAGACATCCTCGGTGCAAATTCGAAGAGTTCATACATTTGCCACTACATACGCCTGCGACAGCGTGCGTCTGCCGGTGTACGTAACTCATAAATTGAATACGCACTATTATTATACGTTCCAAACGGCTAGTTTGATAAATTAGTGACACGCCAGTCGCCCAACATTGGTTATTCGTATGCATTAAGTTTCAAGATTTGACTCTTTTGCGACGATGATTTGGGTGCACCAAAGCGAAGCATTGTCCTTCTATTAAGTAACTTTCAGTTTTACTTCCGAACGCTATGACACTTCTGTTAGCTTAATTCGGTCCCTGACTTCTTTCAGCTTTTTAATGAAACTTGACAGTTGAGTCGAATCCATTTCTCCACTGAAATCATTAACACCCATGTCTTCGTCTAAAATATCATACATCAACATATTAATGTTTAAAAGAACTTTAATGTTTACAATAAAAAGTCGGAATGTGCCGATACCAAAATTTTTGCGTATACCGATCCTATTTTGAACATACGCCAATAACGATTCCAAAATTAGCCCACCATGCTCAAAGAACAGATAGGATGCTACATTACCTCATTATGCGAAGGCTTAAACCCTGACCACCATACGCAATGATTTTATAAGCACGGTTCATTTAAATTAATTTTTTCAAACTCAAACGTGAGGAAAATAACTGTTTCCCTGATTAGACATTCTGATATACGCCAAGAATTTAAACTGATAGTATTCCAACTTACTGTTATGTGCAAAAAGTATCGGTAAAGAATCATGCCGATACTCACGAAAAGTGCCTATTATTAACGATGCCACTTGATCGGCACATCACTAATAAAAAGTTTACTATATAATAATGCAAAACCGTATATCATATAACTATTATATCAGGGTGCAAAGCGGAACTGGATTATACCGGAATCAAAATCGGAACAGCTATTTATACCGGAATCGGAATCGGAACTACAACTTTTGTGACTATAAGGATAAATTGTATTAACAAGTATAATATTGATTTAGGTGTCAAAAAAGTTCAAAACTTTTTGCTCAATACCAAAAATTCGGCGAATAAAATTAAACACAAAAAAATAAGTATTTTGGTTGAGCATAATATATTGTTTATACATTAAAGTTGAGCCTACTGTTAATGATTGTAATAAGTATATGACGACTGATGCTTTAGATTTTACACTGTTAAAGCTATCTTCACGGTAGTTGTGGAGCTGGCTGTTATATGCTGATTAAGAAGTGCAAAGCGGAACTGGATTATACTGGAATCGGAATCTGGTGTTTGTTGTCTGGCAACAATTCTCAAAAACGTCGTATGAACAAATTGGCAATCATTTTTTGGCTCGGTTAAGCTAAACTACAATCAATAATACTTGATACGGAAGTATCGAAAACAATTTAATAGATATATGATGCTGAATTTTTATACAACATATCACAGCAAGTAGGCCTAAAACTAAAATGTGAAAATTCCGATTCCGATTGATTGTGCAATCGGAAAAGGAATCGGAATTCGTTTTGAATCGGAATTCTGATCGGAATCGGAATTCCGATTGCACCCTGTATTATATATAACTGTACACTTCGTATATCACAACTCTACACGATAAATCTAAGAAGCTTTAAAACATGCAACAGCGAAAACTTCAAAAGCACACGACCCGACAAGTGTGTGGGAAGAAAATATTACATTTAGTTCTGATTAAAATAGGCATTTAATACCTGCTGCGGCCAAAACAGTTTTTGGTTCCAAGATTTAGTGCCTACCGTAACACTCAGCAATACGCAGGTAGTGATTACTCTGCTAATAAGATGGCTTACCATTTGAAATCAGAGTAAGTTTCATTACGGGACAATATTTCTTATGCATGCTGCTTGAACCCAACACTACTGAAACGCTCCAATCAAAATCAAGCAAAATTTTCGCATTAATAGAATCTTGAGAGCTCATTCTGAACCTTATGCGTTACCTTGAACTACAATATGCTCTTAAAATCCGGTATATCTAAATGTAAGTATATACACGCACGTATATCAGGGTAGAACCGGAATTTTGGTTCCGGCATTTCTCACCTTCCGGTTCCGGTAAATTACTAGAATTAAAAATTCTATTAGTATTAAATTTTGGTCGTTTTTAATTTGCTAATCCTTAAGAATTTTAAATCAGAAGTATATTTGTCGGAAGCAGAATCGGCATCGGAATTTAAGTTTCAGTACGTAATTCTATTAAAAAGTAAAGTATATGACTGTTGTTCGCAGTTTCAGTAAAAATTTCTTATATAGCATTCACATTTTGATAATCAGCGCAATAATTCGCTTTCACGTAACAACTGATAGTTGTCAGTCTAGGTTGGAACTGAGGGACATGAGACCTTTCTACCAAGCAGCTGGAAAAGCGGGCTAGAGCGGGGATCGAATTCGCAGTCTACGGATCTTTCAGCAAACACTCTACCACTGCGCTACGAAGCCCGCTTCTTCAACTACCGTTTTCGTCGACTATATTTGTCAACCGTACGCTGCCAGAAAGCATACAACATAATTTGCATTGCATTTATTGCATATGCACTAGGACAAGCATGTCTCACATGCTTACAATAGTGTTTACTCAAAGGTTACGATCACATTAAGCGTAGACGAATGAAAGAACAGGCAAAATTTAAAAAAATTGGAATAGAGTCAGCCGATATCGGAACTCAAATTTTATCGAAATTTAGCCGGAATGGGAATTCCGTCGGAACCCTGGAAAATCCTACATATTAAACATTAGCTAAGCTATTAACGTTATTATTTGGTTCTAGCAATATTATTAAATACTGTAGTGTCCCGAAAAATAGGGGGGTATTACGAAGAGGGGTCTTCATTGCATAAATGAATCCAGAGCCAAAAACGCTGAGTTCAAAACATTAAAGCATACTTATGTTTTGAAAGTAAATTTCCAAGTATAAGCTGCATTATTGATTATGCTTTTTGATACAAGACACATTAATATTTAATTAATTCAAAGTTATAATGCCGGATATATATCAGTAACGAAGGGTGGTCGATGGTGGGTTAAAAATAAATAGCAGTCCTTAACCTACTAACAAGGGGGGTTCCCTCTGGAGAGGCCAAATAAAAATCAGCCTCCCCTGTTATTCGAGTAAGTACAGTTCGTATTTAAGTTACGATTATTGGGATAAGGTTTGAAAAATGCTTAAGGTTTCAAGGTAAACTTGTTTGATAAGACAAAAATTTCAATTAAATCATCTGTAGCTATTTAGTTTGGCAAAGTAAGCAAAATTAGGTATATCACCTATAAGTTAAACTGAAATAATAGGTTTTGGCAACTCAAAACTTTTCTTCATTGATTGTTATAGCTGAAAAATCTTGTGCTAACATTGTTAATGCTTTAAATATCTGGCTAGTGAGTATAAACGCCTCGTTAAGAATATTATATTGGTAAACGGAATATTGTGCGAAACCGTTTGCCCCACTGTCCCCATGCACACCTAGCAGTCCTGGATCGAGCTGCGAGTTCTAACACTCGATTGAACTTGCGGTTTCAGTTTAATGTCTTTCTAAATATTCGTATTCAGTGTCGCATGAAGAAATGATTGCCCAAAAAGTGACCCGACATATTTTCATGAGGGTTCGATTTTTATAGTACTGTCGTATGACAAAATGAGTTTTTTCTCTGTGAATATAAATTACTTACCGCTGGCGTGGCAAATATTCTAAAGCACAGTGAAAGCTTAATTTAAACAAAAGTAAGCAAACCACTCATCGCTCATAATTTGTGGAACACACGATGAAGCTAATTCGAGTTCAAGATAAAATTTACTGGAAAATTTAAAACCTAACACATACATTAGCCTAGATAGGATTTTGAATTCGGGGCTCATATCGCTGAACTGTTAAAGTTTGGTGGTTTACTAGTCGTGCATGTTAGGTCTGAGGTGTGTGATTACAAAATAGGAATGCATTGTAAAAACAAAATTCGCTTCAAATATTTATTGTTCACGACTGAAACTATTACATATATCAAATAAACATCGTCTTACGGTAAAACAGGGGCGAGCCTAGGGTTGTATAAATCTTAGTTGGTTATCAAAAAATTAAATTAAGCTGGCGGCCTTCGGATCCTAGGCAAACAGTCCACTGTGATTAGTTACGGTAGGCTAATGTACGACGGCTTTTAGTTCTGAGTTAGCAGCTGAAAATTAGAGATCCTCCCAGGAGGTTTCAAACGCGGTCGAGAGATTATCAGTCCAGCGCACTATCCACTGAGCCATACCGCCTCACAATCAACTGCTGAGTTTTTCTGTTTTTTGGTTCTTCCATGTTTTACTGCTGCTGCATATGAAGGCACTACATATGCAGCAGTGATTTTACCGATGTACAACATCAGCATGAGGTGATTATATGCCTCCATACGTTGACATGTCTGGTTTCGAACTCGATCGACAGATTATCAGTCCAGCGTGCTATCCACTCAGCCGTTTTTTTCAGTCTCGGTGGTTTGCAAACCGAGACCAAAGAGGTGGAAAAGCGATAAACAATCAAAAATTTTACTTAGATCGCAGCGGAAGTACTTGCGCATTTCACCTACCAGCACAAAAAGCGAACGATTGTGGAGCACCGCTACCTAGTTATACATCGATTTGAGAAACAGAATAATCCGTCCGGTTACGCAAAATTCTGTTTTTGAATGGAAACCTAAAACGCTTTGATTTTATTGTGACAAAGCACAAATAATTGCATTTTGCGTTTAAAACATTTAAGGCATCGTTTAAAAAATTAGGGTCATCCGCATTTATAACTTCACGCTATGCTAAAAAATTGTAAATTTTGCAGTCTATTCGGTTTGCCCGGGAGCAAAAACAACTCTATAGCTCTGAATTAGGGATTGTACCGAGGGTGTTTTGAGGCAGTGTAGTTTGTGCTGAGCCTGTTCGAAGGTTATGGCGGTTGGCGACAGTAGCCAAGTTAAAACTAAGTAAAAAATAATTTTTGGCGGCGATTTATTACGTAGTATAATCATAAGTTTTGTTTGAAAAATCTTATTTGTATTTTCGGTAACGGTTAAAAATTGACCACTTTGGTAAGTTTGGTCTCGGCCTCGCTTTTTTGACCGAGACCGTCAATCCCTGCTACTCGGCTACATTATCTGGCAGGTTGCTTCTTATTACGGCTGTGGATTTAAATTTTAGTGTTCCCACTTATCAGTGATTGGTAAAACTGTTTCGTTCTCTTTTTTGAAATTAGGCAAACTGCTTAAACCATCGTGTTTTTCCTTTTGCCACAAACAAGTGTTAAATAATTGTCAAGTATATTTGTTAAATATTTTATATATTTACTGAATTTCATTCATAACCTTAATATGAATCCAGTTGTTTTAAAGTTTTGCACAGCAAACTGTTCGAGATCACATATTCGTGCTTGGTCGTCATCGCAGCGCAGTATTATGTTAGGTTGTGCAAAATCATGTCGTCATACATTACAAGTCACATTATCTCCGCACTTGTGTCATCAGCGAGCGCTATCAACTATACAAAATGTCGCTTTGTATTTATCTGAATGCACAGGAACAAGTTACGCCCAGTCATTGTTTACGTGGTCGCATGACGTGTTCGGACTTCCATGGTGGAGCTCTGTTGGTGAATTTAAAGCTGGGAATGGATTTTATTCCAATTGAACAGCAGCTACAAATTCTTAGAAGTATAGGCATTATAATATCAGGATTATTTTCATTGTTTTCGAGTTTAACACGTATATATTTCCAGTATAGATATAAGCCAATGGCTAGTCTGAATTATGAATTATACAGTCTTTATTTCGGTCTTGCTTTTTAATCTCGACTGGTTTTTAAGCGCAGAAACACAACTCAGATTTTAGCTGACCAGATGAATGTATGTTCTGGTTGGAACCGGTATATATGCGGTTCCGCTATGGAAATTTTATATTTCTCGCTGCTGGTTCGGTAACTTGCCAAATAGAATGGTTAGCGTTACTTAGTTTTCATTTTCAATAAATCATGTATATCTCGAATTCTGTTCCGGGTATTTTTAAACCCCGCTTCATCCTGTCTGTATATACATTTATACATATGATTTGCTAATATATAAGGCTTTGTTGTATTGGAATTATTTGATTTGTCTCAATTGGTTTCAAACAGTGTTTAGATCGAACATGTGCATTTTCGATAATAATAGGTTGTATTGGACGTTGGCTGATTATCCACAATCAGGCGATATTGGAAAATAACTGATAGTAATGCACTGTGATTGCTAACTTTTTAGGGTACTTTTACAGAACAAAATTGTTGTGCATTACAAATTGATTGTTTTCAATTTGCGTTTTAGTTGTGGTTACTGCTATATTCAAGCTAGCCATGTTCCCGCTCATGGTTGAACGAGAGCGCACTGTCACCAAGCTTGCAAGATTGCAGCCTATTATAAAGCAGTATAAAGGTATTTTTGGTTTTGATTTTGAAAACATTATGTATTTAACATCTAATCTTCAAGCTGTTAAACTAGACTTTTGACTCTTCGCGCTGTATATATTGTTGAATTCAGTAATATCCTAAGTTCGATTGGTGTTGACTCACTAATCATATTAATTGGCGGTACGTAGAGTTATATCTCGTATTAAAAGTGATTGTTTTTATGGTACTTTGAAAACAAAATTGTATTTTCAGGACTTTTGAGTAAGGGTCGGCAGAATTGAAGCGTTTATGTATTAGCTGTTATGTTATTTAAGGTTTTAGATAGCTTAGATTTTGAGCTAAAGCGTCAACAACCTAACCGGTATTTGCGGAACACTCAAGGAACACGGATAGCATTCGCAGAAGTATGCATAAAGTTATGTTCTTTGGGATTTAATGGAATCATATGTTAACAAGTTGGTTTGTAAGTTCTCCTGACGTCGTTCCATTTATTATAACATATTCCTTTTATTTTTATTGTAGTGTCAACGAGTATTAATGCACTTCATACATGTATACTATAAAGCGTAGGAAAATATTTCATTTCGTAGAAGTTTATAAATATGAATCATAACTGTAGAGGAATGGTAATGTTGAGCTGGCTGCACATTTTTAGCTCACAAAGTTTAAAAAAGCAATGTATGAAAAAGAAAATTGCCATCCAGCGCGTAGTCTTTTGCTTATGATCATACAGATGCCAGTATGGGTTTGTACTTCGTTCGCCTTGCGGAATCTAAGCGGAACATTGTTCGTTGGTGAGTTTCCTCCGTGTAGTCAGCAGTAGTACGAGCTTTTCCACTTTCCATTGTTTGTGGGAAGGGGTCTTTTATCAAGTTTGACCTGTAGAAAGCTAGTGAGCAGCTGTAGAGTGGAATATTAGTTGAGCTGTGGAATATTTTGAGCGTTTCATTAGTCGCTGCAGACATCTCTCAATATCAGTCTCATCAAACTTTTATCTTTATCAGTACTTACTTATCGTCCAAATTAGTGATTTTATGTACACTTAGTGTAATGTTCTAATTAATATACTGATCATGCACCTGCTTATGAATAAGAGACTGAACGTCGCGATTTTTATTTGTTTCAACCTACTGTCTGAGCAGATGTTTTCATTTAAAACACCCAGTTTTGTTATTTAGGGCAGCCTGTTGGCGCCATAGCTACATCAATGAGCACAGAAGGTGTGTTTTGGTTTTCGAACCTCTTGGTGCCAGATCCATTTTACGCAATCCCTTTGTTGGTTACTTTATCTGGATTATTCAACATTAATGTAAGTAAGGGTTCTACTGAAATTTAGTCAAAGGAACCCAAACTTTTGTCACAATTAAATTCCGAGCTAAAAATAGATCGGTTATTCGCTTAGAGAATTTTCAACGTTTTAAGTTTGTAAAGGCTGTGTTAGAATACGAGGACTAAGACATGAACGCAGTCTTGAAGAAACTAAGAGTACTCAACACTAGAAAGCGATATCAGCCACGCAGAACTAGTTTTTCAAACCAGTGTGGCTTTTTCATATACATGTTGTATGTGTATTCTTTTGAAAATCTTCGTTTATTTTTTGATTGCTATGTTATTAACACCTGTTCGAGGTTTGTATAACCGAACTTAACAATATAGGCGGCACCGTGTAATAAGCAAAAATTCAGTTACAGGTTTTACGCGTCCGCACAAAACTTCAGCTTGGCTCTGTTCAACTTCCAGATAAAAACCGTAAAATGATACGCTTGAATATGACAGTCCTTTGTGCGCTAATGGTTGTCATGGGCGGAATATCAAGCGTGGTTCCCGTGGTAAGTTTGCGAGGGCAGGATTTTACAAACCTGATTTTTATGTGTGAACGACAAGACAGAAGTCATTATCTGTGCTGGTGGGATTAATACGTTTGTTAATTAGTAATGATGCTGTTTGTAATTTGACACTATACGACCTAACACTTGCATTTTCCAGTTGAATAATTATTATAGTGCATTGTTATATTTGGACCTCTGATCTATGCTGAATATAAAGTCACTATAGTTGACTTGAAAAATCGAGGGCTACCGCGATAGTTCTTCGTGCATCGCCGTCACTTACCGTCGGCATCATACGCGAATTGTGTACTGCGCCGATCAGCAACTAGCTTACAGCACGACACAGTGCGGCCAAATTTTTAAAAAGTATAGCGCCGCTCGTAGTGTGAACAACGCGTTCTCTTTGTGTTGCACATGAAGCAGTGATATATTATTTTAGGTACTGCCGTTTTATTGGATGACTTCTTCTGTTATAACTTCCTGTCAATATTTGGTGCTCTATAACCCTTCATTTCGGCGTTTATTTGGAATTCCGTTAATCGTTGGTGAAGAGAAAATAACAACACGTGTGCTTTTGAAAGATTTATTTTCGTCAGCAATGTTTTCGAACAAAAACGTTCAAAATATTTTGCTCAATACCAAAAATTCCGCGAATGAAATTAAACACAAAAAATAAGTATTTTGGTTGAGCATAATATATTATTGTTTTTATATAAAAGTTGAGCCTACTGTTAATGATTGTAATAAGTATATGCCGACTGATGCTTTAGCTTTTACACTGTTACAGCTATCTTCACGGTAGTTGTGGAGCTGGCTGTTATATGCTAATTAACAACGTGCAAAGCGGAACTGGATTATACCGGAATCGGAACAGCATATTTTTACCGAATCGGAAGCGGAATCGGAACTACGGATTTTGTCAGTATACGGATAATTGGTTTGATTTACGGTGTCTGTTGGCTGGCGGGGGCGGGGCTTATGGATGGGTCTACGTTCACAATCCAAGGAAACATTTTGCCGCTGTTGCAAATAGATTTAATTCGTAAACTGCTTCTAGCGTGAAGCTGATGTATCCATGGTGGCACCAAATCTAAGATTTGACCGAATCCCAATCATTGCTAATTTGCCAAGTCCTAGTCTGAACACTGATTTTGCAAGTTTCCGATATACCGATAATTCGCTTCAGAATATCAACGCAACACCATCTTCATAACTATAAATGTTGGTGTTTTTTCCTGATTTCAGTTCTGAGATTAGTGGCCTGAAGCAAAAATATTGCATTGTATAACAATCTTTTTGTTTTTACTGTTTAAAAATATCAGATATTGCCAAATATTTGTTGGATACTTTAATTATTCACTGTGAGACATCAGTTTTAAAAAATTATATTTCGCAACGCGGAAATTGTATAGAACAATACATTTTTAAATTTTTAGTCTGGTTTATTTTTTGTGCACTTGTGCATTATTTGTTCGATCCTTTGTCAGTAAACTTCTGCTGGCTTTGTTGCGTGGAGTAAATACTTTTTAACAAACGAACACATACTAGATGCTATAAATTAAATGTGGCAAAGGCTCGAAAATACAATGCCTTGTCAAACTGAAGCGGCACAAACATTGTACACCACTGAACCAGCCGCAATTCGCCCCGACAACGCGTCGACCCGACAACTCATGAACCCGACTACTCTTCGACTGCGAAAACTCGTCGACCCCAACACTTGTCCACCCTGAGAAGTGTTGCCCTGACATCTTTCCGACCCCGACAACTGAACAGCCGTATAATCACAACAATTACGTATCCGTAGCCAGAGGGAGTTAGAAGGCCTGAGTTTTCTGGAAAAAATGGCCATTCCTAGAAAAAATGTCAACCTCGTTTGTACGTCGCCGGAAAGCCTTGTATGTCTCTTCTAAAAAATTTAGGACCCCTTAGTAAGTGAGCGGGCTACAGGCCTGAACCAAGGGCGGATCTGGGGAAATCTATGGATCAGATGTCCCCCACACCAGACTCCGGCTGCTTTTAGCTTCCAATTTTTCATAAGGGTTTGCACGTTTCGACTCTTGATTACCTAAACATTTTGCGTACATCTATAGTGTTTTGCTCGCTCCGCTCGTTGTACATAGTTGTACAGAGGTCAGAATGAACCGACCATTACCAGTGCTGGACGACGAATTCAACTCCAAAAACGCGGATACCCTATTTGCGGCACTGACGTATATACAAATAATTCAACATGGGATTTCCCACCGGAAAACCCTAGATCCGTCGCTTGCCTGAACAATTAACAGTCTAAACAAACAAATTCGTCTTTAAAATCTTATTTAAACTTCTCATATATATTTTCATGGTCCCATAGTTATACCCAATGCATCTGAGAAAGTTAATAAAAGTTCCCTGTTCTCCTCTCCCGTGTTGTTTAACCCATCTGTCAACAATTCGTTTATATTTTGTGTTAGTACCACGGTCCGCTCGGCGTTGCACTGGTGGTGCTTATCCTGCAGCGATACGGGCGAGAGCGACTGAGCTGCTATGTGCTTCGGTTTTTGCGTCCAAAAATTTCCTAGTACTGGCATAATTGCCGCCAATATTGCTGCGAAGAAAAGCGATGATGCCATTCCTTAATTTTGTTGTTCGTCGCGGCAATTTGTTTAGAATGCCAGTGTTGCCGCTCCAAAAGTTGCCAGCGAAACACGGCTCACGCCGAACATTGCCAACTCGACGACCAATGAAAGTGCTCTCGAATGAAGCCTTGTTGAATTAATTTGGTCAAGTTGCAATGCACTCAGTGCGTATAACGGTCGAATTCTAATGGCAAGCTCAGGATCAGTCTCATATTGCACTTTTAGACGAAGCTTGTTGACTTTGTGGAGCCAAGGCAGGCAACTTTAACCATCGCAACATGGATTTCAGAAAGGCTATTCAGCTTGAACGGGTCTAGCGAATCTCGTCGCAGATATTGCTCAAGGTTTCAACCAGCGTCAGCCAGCACACAGAACAGTCCTAGTCGCATTGGATCTAACGTCGGCCTTCGATGTAGTCGATCACATGGTGTTATCCAAGCAAGTCATATTGCTCAACAACACATCGGAACGTGTACGCCGACGGGTTATCAATTATGTCCATGGCAGAAAATTCAAAGTGCTATAGCTCAATGCTAGCTCGGACTCCAGACGCTCACGAGCGGGGGTAGTACAAGGTGGCGTATTATCACCAGCCCTGTTCAACCTATACATGTCCAATCTACCGACACCCCCACCTGGAGTACAAGCAATGAGCTCTACTGATGATGTTACGCCAGTGGACCTGTCCCTGAACGTCTCGAAGAAGTAATCAACGCATATCTCGCCCAAGTGTCGCAGTTTTTCAGTTGCGAAAAGTTACTTGTCTACATCAGCAAATCGTCGGTCTTCTTGTTCACGCCTCAAACTGCCCAGGCCGACTACCTTCGTCAAGTTGTTCTCGCGGGTCAGCTTCTGCCCCTCAACAAGACACTGAAGGTCCTTCAACAGCAAAATGTAATCCTCAAATCGCTAGCACGAACGGAGTCGGGAAGCGTTAAAGAAACTCTTCTACTGACCTGCAAGATAATGAACAGAGCCATCATCTCATACGGATACCCAGCGTGGACCCCCATGCTGAAGAACACGCATTGGGAACGGCGCCAGAGAGTGGACAACTCGGCCCTACGAACAGCCGTAGGCTGCTTCATGAAGGCTGATCGTGACGATATCCATCGTGAAAGCAAGGAAATGAAAGTACGCGAACACAACCTGTTGATCAGCCAGCAATTCGCCCTAAGCAGTAATGTGACCAGCCACCCTTGCCACAATCTGACTCACCGCCTGCGGCACCCGAGAGCAAAGATGAAACCAGATCTATTCACCACGAAGCGCCCTGGGATATAAACACCTCGCGAATGACGGTACCCTCGCAGCAGGAATGCTCAAACCGAGTCAAACGCTACTAATCGAATAGCGGTCGCCGACATGATAGACTCTTTAGTACCGAACAAAGTACTCCGATGACCCGGCCGGAAATCGCCGGCCTGGCGAGGAAGACAAGATCGAGTTGGCCCAACTCAAGACAGGGTACAGTAAACTGCTGAACTCGTACATGTCACGCCCAGACGGTGACACACGAGACGTTTTCCCGACTGTGGAGACTAACTCCACACGGCCGAACACCTTTCAACTGTCGTACCAAGTCAACTACACTAACCAATCGATTTGTGCGAAACGCTGGTAGAAGTTGCAGTCCTCCAAAGTCTCACGACCTCAGAAATGTAGTAAATGCGTGTGGAGGGGCTACAAACAACAACACAGTGGGTAAGGTGAAACAGTTGTCGGGGTCGACGAGTTGTCGAAGCGACAAGTCTTCGGGGTGGACGAGTTTCCGAGCGACTAATTCTGGAGGTCAACAAGTTGTCGGGTTGACGAGTTGTCGGGACAACGGGACGAGTTTCAGGGCGGCTAGTTCTGGAGCTTGACTAGTTGTCGGGGTCGACGAGTTGTCGGGACAACGGGACGAGTTTCAGGGCGACTAGTTCTGGAGGTTGACTAGTTGTCGGTGTCGACGAGTTGTCGGGACAACGAGTTCTCGGAATCGAGGAGTTGTCGGTTCCACGAGTTGTCGAGGTCGACGAGTTTCGGGTCGACGAGTTATCGGGGTTGACGAAATGGCGGGCTACGAGTGGTTGGTCGACGAGTTGTCGGGCGACAAATTGTCGTGATATCGAGAAATGCAGGTTTATGAACATTAGTCACCAGATTTCTTCATTATTATAATTCAAACTGACAATCATTTAAGCCGAAAATGCATATTCTATTACATAACTGCCTTCGGCTTCGAAATTTTTGTGCCTTGATCTTCAGTCCAAGGCTTTTTTGACCGAAACTGAAAATTTCGTTATCTGGTATACAGAAACTGTCATCTAACAAAGTGGGAACTGGTGTACGTTACTGCCAACGGTACATGTAGTGTATGTGCAAATAATGTAACATTGTAATTTATCATCTATTTCAACTTTATCATTTTCAAAGTTTCACATTTTAATAATATGCCTTTTTATCAAATATTTCACACAATCGTGCAATGGATCAATGTAGAGCCAGTTCTATTCGTTTATATGGTTTCATCGTTCATGAAAATGCCCGTATTCAACTCGCTTATTGTTGACAAAGTTTGCATTCACCAGCATTCGCAATATCAATACGATTTCAGAGACTGTGCAAAAGCGTTCTCAAATTCGTCCGATTTAAAAGCTGAATCAAGCCGGGTATTTACGTATTCGACTATTGCTCTTGTAGTGCCTTCCATTTTGTCCAGTTCATTTATTGGATACCTAGGTTTGTTTGCAGTTGTTTCGATGTAATGTGGTCTTTTTGTGTGTCCTTCCGCAACCAGTGTATTTAAAAAAGATCGGATTTTGAAAAGTTTTTGAATATTTGAGCTACCCATAACATCCACTGATCGTTCCGCTGTCAAATTGGAATTTTTGAAAAATTCGAGTTTTGAGAACCCGAAGGCACGTTTGCTCTGTGTAGGAAAACATAAAGATACGAAAGTGGGAGTTCATTCATCCAGCAAGACATTTTTGATTGAAAATGCGCTGTTGTTGAAATTAGGAATGGAAATTTAAATCGGAGTTATTTTGCTTTAGGAACGCTACATGATGGAGTTTTTGATAAACAGTTTATTTTGACACCGATGGGATATATAATATACTAGTTGACGTGGTTGCAATTTTGCAATCCTAAAACATTTCGCCGAAAACGTTTTATTCCAGAAAGCTGCGCAGTACTTTTTTACATTTCAGTTCATTTCTTAATTCTAAGCTACATCGTGTATATTGATTTTCGGACGATACTGTTCTAATTTGCATAAATATGTTGTCTCTCGTTTATGTATGAAACATCCATTACAACAGGTGGAACGCTGTCCAAAAACGTATATAGGATGTTCCAGCTTTAATAATATAGATATATATTCAGCGTGCAACCGGAATTCTGGTTCCAGTCCCTGCAATTTTTAACCTTCCGGTTCCGATAAATTTTTACCGGAATTGATAGTTCCGGTATTAAATTTTGGACGATGGAAATTGAGGTATTTTACTAAAAAATGACGACAAAAATAAGTAGATTTCATTCGTATAGTATATAAACCTTGCCAATCGCCGAAAATAAAACATCGAAGGTAGTTTGCGGTTCAGTGGATTATGAAAATTTAAAATACAGAAGATAAAGTGAATAACTATCTCCAGCTAGGGTTATTTCACCGATAATATTTCAAATTAAAATTAATTTTTCGGTGGCATGTGTTTTTCATTTTCCTTTTCCGGTTCCTTTTCCGGTAAATTTTCAAATTCCGGTTCCGGTAAATTATAATTGCGGTTGCACCCTGTATATTTATATATCACATATCTCTATAATTTGTTTTTTCAGGAGATTATTGTTCGCGAAAACTAGCTATTTTGATGCCTTTGGTGGGACTCATGTTGTGCAATTTTAATTATGTTGTTCAAGCAACGTTTATGTCTGTCAGTGTGTATTGGCTGCTTCTAAGTGATGTTGTGTTTGGATTTTTTGGTGGCTATTCCGCTGTAATAAGTAGCACTTTGTCGTATGGTGCAGACGCATGTGGCGTTCAGAAAAGAAGCTACAAAATGGCATTGGCCGAGGGAGCAATTGGATTGGGTAAGTTATGATCTGATCAGTGGCAAGCCACGACTTCGTTTCGGGAGGGCATTATGTATCGTATTGGAAAAGTGTTAAGCAATAAAGCGAGAAAAATTACAAGCAGTAAAACTGCATTTTTTCGCTTCTTTTTAAGAAATTTCAGAAGGGATGTATCCGCTATTACGCAAATGCATACGCCGCTTGTTTTGACAAGACTTATTTTTGCAGACTGTCAGCAATTAATGCAGATGTTACACCTTTTACACCATTGACGCTAACAATGTATTGTATTGCCAATATGGTTTGTCATGGCAGAATTTTAGTTCTGGTGACCTTTATATTTGAACTACCCTGATTACTGAACTGAATAATGAAATTCTTCAATTCATAATGCCCAAAAACTCGCTTTGTACCGTTTATACTGTCACCTGTAGTATCTCAAAGAAGTTAAGTTTTTTTGGAATTATACACCTATGAGTAATTTATAACTTTTCAGGAGGCACCTTAGGGTATGTTCTTTCTGGTCTCACTCTGGACAACACAAGTTACGTTGCGGTATTTTTGATCTTGGAAGTGTTAATATTTATTACGTTTTTGTATACGTTGATATTCATTGACGAAATCTTACCTACACGTGTCATACAGTCGGGTTCTGTCCAGCAAGTGACAGCCACTGGCCAAGGTATGCGATATTATATATTTATCCAGAAACACTTGAGTTACTTGGCTTAGGTTGAAATGAATCTTTCGATTTTGATGCTTTTGGGTGTTGAATTTTAATAAGCTGCCTTGCTCGGGCCCATGTTTCTTTGTGTGCGTAGCGTTTGTCCGCGAGACTGCAATAGAGTAAGTTAAGGTTTGAACTAATATTGTGCTAAAACTTAGACTTAGGCCTAAGTTATAGGTTTATTCCTATGCTAATGTTTATCATAAGGAATATGCTTGCAATCTTACATATACTACTTTTACGCCCCTCAAAGTAACATTGGCCCTAGCGCGTAAGAATTGGGGAGTTCAAGCTAGCGTGGTGTATATGTCGTAGGCCAATCTGCTATTCAGGCTAATTATATACCTATTGGCCTAGGACAATCTGTTAGCGTAATAGCACTTTTGCCTAGGCTGAACTGCTATTAAACTTATAGACCAATCAGATATCATTATTTGGACAGACGCAGCACCGTTAACCAGTCAGCGTTAATTTTTATCAGTGTTGTTTTGCTACGTATTACAATAGCTATTTGGCCTAGGCCAAACTGGTATTTGCTCAGAATACCACATTGGCCTAGGCAAATAAGTAATTGGCCTGAATAGCAGATTGGCCTACGACATATATAATTAAAACTTCTCAATTTAAAAATGTGAAGCGAAATGTTTAGTTAAAACACTAGGATTGACGGTTTCACAAAATTACCACAAGTACGTAGTAATGGTGTGCCCACTAACTTTCAACCCCACTGAACGCTTGTGAAATTGTCGTAAATTTTTTCAAATATTCGATAGTTTATTTATTTTTAATACACCTAACGTGACGGGCAGTGTTTATTTTTTAATTCTTTAAATTCGTTTCCATTTGCATAACTTAAAAGAACATCAGTAATTCAGTATTACCTTCAGATGACATTGATACTGTTGCCACCAGTATTGAAGGTGCCGAATTGACTCACTATATTCAAACAACTAATTTATTTCAAACCATTTGTTTGAAGCAAATTGCCGACTTTGTTCGAGTTATTACAAAGCAGCGTGAGAACAACAAAAGGCGCACAATTTTAGTTGTTCTTTGTGCCTTCATGACTTCGTTTATCGTGTTTAGCGGTTAGAAATATTTTAAAATTGCTTTTGTGTGGTTACTATAACCGTTGTCACCATAGCTTACGGTCAGTGTACAAAAAAACATTTACAAATTGTTGCAAAATAGTATGTATATAAACTGCGGTTCTAAGTCTAGCCGACTTTTGAAGAAACCAAGATTTCGTTATATCTATTGAAATATAATTTCAGTGTTGTTAACATGAAGGCAAAGCTACATATATGTATGTTAGTGTGCGGTTGACTGATTTATGGGTTTTGTGCTTCTGAAATCTAGCATTTGTGAACGCTCGTAACATAAAGCTGCTCGTTGCATTTCATCGTTTCGTCTACTGCAGCTTTGCTTGACTTGCAAAAACTACGTTTTCTGTTGCGGCAAGAAATTCAATTCCTGTTCCTGTTCTTGTTCCGGCAAAATTTAGTTCCTGTTCGAACCAGAGTTGAGCGTTTGATGTGGGTATACCCGCGGATAAACAATTCATATCGAGGGTAAAAATTTGTGAATCTTTGCCCACGTTGAATTTGGGTAATAATATAAATGTGAAACATATATACGAAGGTTAACTGTATGTATTAGCCTGATGTCACAATTATTTTACGTAGATATAGAATAATTGTTTGGTGCAACCGGAGGTATGCCTATGACTCCTGCAGAAAATGGACTTACTGCATATTTTGGCAATTTCACTAGCGACGTTTTTTGTAATTTTATAAAAAAAATTGTTTTGTTTAGTAGGCTATTTGTATACCTTTCGACTAAATTTTGAAGTTTGAAATGCGGAGATTTCTTTAAAAAGCTTAAAGACAATCCTTTGACAATACTGCGACAAATTTTATTAAACTCAATTTTGGCCATTGTTTTGCCTGCTTAATTTTGTCTCACAGCCAACTGCGGTTTGGGCTTCGGCTAAATTTTTGTTGTCAATCGTCAGTGATTTGTTACAACTCCGGCTGTGCCATGCCAGCTCGTTACTAATAGAGTTTGCTGCAGGTGCGTAACCAGAGCGCTTTGGGATCTCATCCCAAATACATGAAGCAAGAAACGCTTTGGTGATGTTTCAAATCGCACGCATCGCTCGCAAGGTTTTCTTTAGTTTTACTAGTACGGTCAGGGTATATCTAGCGATCAAATCACCGTTTCAAAACTGCATAAAGCTTATAGCTTTATTTACTCACTTGCATCTCCGATTCGAACCCTAAATAGTTAAGTAGAATTCAGAAACCCAGCGGTTATTTTTGAATTATTTGTAGCAAGAGTGTATAATATAGGAAGAGTGTGACACTATGCATACAACACGTATTAGCGTGATGTAGTATCACGCGGACCCTACTTTGTCTAACCCCCCCCCCCTTGATTGAGGGGGTCTGTACTGCTTTGCATTAAACAAAATTGCGTATTAGATGAAAAGAGGTCTGCACTAAACATGCAGTTTAGATGTATTTGGCGTAAGTGTGTTAACATGCAGCTGTAGTTAAGACCCCCCTCAATCAAGGGCGGGGTAGCATCTATTAAGGTCCGCGTAATATCACGCAATATATGTGTATTGATGGAGAAGTGTCATACTCTCCATTATACACTCTTGTTTGCAGGTAATGAAACATCGTTGTTGAATTGCAACTTTCAGGGGCGTCATCTGTGATGTACTACTGGCTGATGTTTCATTTGAACTGGACGCGAACTTTGTATGGTTACTTTCGCGGGTTTTACTACTTGTCCAGTAGTTTGATGGTAACTCTTATAATTCTTGGCATTTTGCACGAAATACATGTTGCCGCTGGCGCTAATACAATTTCTGTGGCATATACGTAGTAGAAAGGATTATATGCGCTAAGATTTGTAAAATTAATTTTTGTTACCAGCTCAAACACGAATAAGATGTGCTTTTTGTTTTAAATTCGGGCCCGTAGTCAGAAAGAAGCCAGATCCTCAGCGCCGCCTAACAAAATTTTAGCCCTCCTAGTAAAATTTCAGACCCACTTGTAAGACCTGGGAACTCTTATGAGGCAACATGGGTTTAAATGATGCGCGCGTGTCCAGGATGGGCTACAGCGAAAGTTTGGGATCGGTAAAGTTGACCGTTTGTAGTTGATTTTAGAACAATTGAATTTAGCAGGGTTCAGCAATACATACTTGTATGTCGCAGAATGAGTTAAAGCTATGTGTTGTATGCTGTATGTCACGTTTGCATTCTCAGAAGTGTTTTAGCATATTGTTTTGTATATAATGGATACACGCACTATATTTTAGGCATTCATTAATTGCTATGATTTTCTCTAAGAATTTTCGTTTTTAGGTTTTACTTTGCTTTCCGTTGCTCAAAAGATGTTTAAATTTTACCGACACTGTCTTAATTCTTATTGGACTAGTATCACGTGCAATTGGATGTATTATGATTGCATTTGCTTTTGCAACGTGGTTTGTTTTTACAGGTAACTGATTTTGTTACAATAATTAAAGTTTATATTTTACTGCAAACATATAACAATTTAAATAAAAATCATGTAGAGACAGGTTATTTTCAATTCAAACGGTAAAATTCGCCCAAATACTAAGCAGTGTAAATTATGTTTGATGTGACGTTTGAATCTGCAGTGGGACAGCACTTTTTTACTCCTGTCCGCAAGGAATAACTTCCGCTCCCCCCCACAAGAAAGAAATATTTTTTACATTTCATTTAAGTTGTGTACGAGAGTAAAAAAAGTGCCTTGGCTACTTCCCATCAGACTCATCGGTTACGTAAATGGTGCGCAAAATTCAGATAGTACTAAAATTCACACTAAGATAAATATATAATTTATGAAGAAAACTTATTCTCTTTTTAGTGCCTGTGGTGTATATGTTCAACCGATTTGCGGCCGCAGGAATGCGATCTTTGCTATCGAAGCAAGTAGAAGACTGTGAACAGGGTAAGTAGGCTTATCCTTACTCTGAAGCTTACGTTTAGGCTTAGCAATATGCCTACTCTACTGTTACGCCTCTCAAAGTAATATTGGACTAAACGATAACACTTGGTTCAAAGAATGCGTTTTATTCATCTTATTGGTGGCTTGCGGTAATGTCAAGCGGGCTGATGTACAGTTTATCCCGTATACAAGGTTGATGCTTAGATTAAAGATCAGGCTAACGAACATCCTTCAGACAAGTTTTCGGCGTAGGAATGTGTAAGCATTTTTTAAATCTATATATTAAAGCTGGAACGCTCCACATACGTATTTTGGGCAGCGTTCCAACAGATTTTGTTTACGTTACGTATGCAAATTAAAAGTATGCATTGAGAATACTTATCGTTTCGGAGGTGTTCATATATCTGAAAAACATTACAGCTTTTCAAAAAGCGTTTTTAACTTCGTCCACTTAAATATGAGGGACCCAGGAAAAAAAAGTATTCTTGGGCCGGAAAAGCGTTTAGTCCAGTTGCACATGTGTGCAACTACGTGTCCTAGTATAAATTAAAGCTTAAGCGTAAATGTGGGGAAAAGTGTATAATAAGCGGTAAGCGTTTTGTAAGATCATGCGACATGCAAGAATTGAAAAAGTTTGCGTGTTGAATTTGCAAATCGCTACACGACGGGAGGGCGCGTTTTCAATGTCTTTATAGTCTAGCAAATACAAATAACATTTCAGTACGCAAAGGTACTCACTAACATTCGTGTGAACTTCGTTGAGTTTATGTTTGAAAATCACTTACAACTGTACAATTGTTCATTTGTTGCACAATTGTGCAGTTGTTTCCTTCTTTTGTGAACTTACTTTAAGGATACTTTTTTCATATATTACAAAATTGAACCAAAAATTAAATATTTTCATGGTTTAAGGGTATAAACTTAATTTTAATAATGTGATGTCGGAAGTATCGTACATTCGTTTAATTTATTTTTGTTTAGGACAGATATTTGCTGCAGTTGGTGTGCTAGAAGGCGTGGCAAATTTACTGTCAACAGTTTTATTCAACGGATGGATTTATCCTGAAACGCAAAACTCATATCCTGACGTGTCGTATATGATAATGGCAGGATTAATGCTGATTTCTACTTTATTGATTGGGTATGAATTGTAGTTTATGTCGCGGTTTCGGTGGTAATTTAGCCACATATCAACAATATTGCTAGTCGACTAAAAAATCGTTGCAGTAGTAATCTGCCGCGGCAGTTGCACCATTTCAGTAGATACAAGATGTGCATGAGAAAAATGTTGCTCAATTGCATTTACGCACACAATATATGGGTTTCTGCTCCTCAGAACACATTCAACACTTCAAGGTAAATTTTCAGCATATTTCAAGGATTTGTAGTTATACTATGCTAATAACTATAATCACATTTTGGCTATTAAGTTAGCGGAGTTTTCTCAGCATAATATGTCCTTTGTTTTTGTGATGACCGTTAAACAACTTAACTTTCCTACATTCATTCATTTGTTTAATACAGATTTCTTCACAAAACACAAGTTCAGCGAAATCTGTCTGAAGAATGATTGCATTTATGGTGTAATACTGTAAGATGCGTTTTCTGAAAGTTTAGTAAAACGACTACAGTTAATAGCCATGTTACAACCACCTTGCATATTTTTGAGGCACATTTCACAATGTGGATTAATCGCCGACTTTATACAGTAATCACGGCACGGGAAAAACTGTTTCGATAGCAAAAGAGACGGCAATATAATAAAATAAGGTTAAATTACTAACTATAGTTTCTGAAACTTTTTCCATAAAACGTGGAAATAAGGTGTCCAGGACAGATATATATGCACTTCTGCTTTTTGAGTTACGACTTTTTTCATGATCCGGTTCGGTAGAACATTTTTCTGAGTTATTGCTTGATTCGGTTCGGTAAAACTGATTCCGTGTTTTTCTTAGTTTTGTAACAGCGGAGGGCGATGATTTCATTTATATCCCCCTCTATGGGGTTTGCTTTCAGGGGTTTCCCCTTTTTTAGTTGGTGAATATGTTGTTATTATTGTTATGTGAGGACTGTTTGTGTTTTATTTTAAGTGTGCGCGTGGAGAGTGAAAGATATATTCAAGTAGAATCTTCTGGAACAACTTAAGAAGGGGGTGTTTTTTAAAGCCTGTAGCCTAACTTACGTAAGGCCTTTAGGCGAGATTATCTACCCCCCCCCCCCCGAAATATTATCCTGGCTACGCCCTTAGTGCTAGGTTGAAATATAAATTTTGTTAAAAAAACTATAGCGAAATATTATTGACTTGGTTTTTGTAGACCAGTCACCTTTGTGGCGTACATGAGTTATAGGTAGCGCTGGTAGAAATGTTTTGAAAAATCTTTTATGCACTTGCAGCAGCGGTCAGTGAGTAATACTCACAAGCGTACGCACGTGCACTTTGGCCCCAACAACCATTTTATACTATCCTTACGAGGAATGCGGTCGCCTTTTTGTTGGTTCTCGAGTTCTAGGAATGTTTACAGACGATATTATAAAAGTTTGAAAATAATGTAAACTTAAGACGTTTCGAATAATTTTAAATTTAAAATCATAACGTAAATGTTGAATTTTTGTGCATTTTTAAATAGATTTGATTGTATTTTTTAAGGAATTAAAAGGTTTCTACAAAATTCCTGGAACTTGAGCAACCTTTCGAAATTTGAGTATATAAGCACTTAATCTGCACTTTCGGGGTTGTTGAGTTGTGGTTAAGGGCTCAGTTCGTGTTTTACAGCAAACTGCTGTCGGTGCTACCGGTGCTATTTTCTGGTTTTTTAACGTAGCTTTTTGAGTTTACGGTATTTTTGTGGCTCTTGAGCCTTCTAAAAGCAACCGGCGATTTCTGAGTTAAGTATAGTCCTGACAGACATCCGAGGTTTACAATTGCCTTTGGGTAGAGTGGCTATATTTTTTGTGTAGTGCTTGAAGTACTAAGAAACGGGTGAATTGTCCTGACAGACATCGGAGTATTCAGTTTGCCTTCAGGTATGGTGTTTATTTGTAAAGTAGTTATAAACCTGGATTGGGTTACGTGTGCGAATTGTGTATTTTTGTATAAGCGTGTCTAAGCTAACTGTGATTTTTGGGGAATTAATTAAGAGTTGATTAGTTGTGTGCTTAGGTAACCGGCAGTATTGGAAGGCGTTCCTTGCAGTGCCGACCATCTATACTTTACCGTTGTTACAGTTTGGTTTAGTAAAATTTTTCCCGAGTCTTCTTGGTTGGGCTGTGAATTGTTTTCTGAGTTTTTATTGGTCCGGTTGGGTACAACTTTTGTCCGAGTTCGTCTTTGGTTCGCTTCAACAAAATATAGTTCCTTCTCATAATGTGTGGCGTTTAAGGGGCGGCAGCCTCCCTGAATAAAAAGTTAACGAAACAAAAAATTTTACCGAACCGAGCGAAAAAACTTGCAAAAAAGTTTTAGATACCGAACCAAATCAAGGAATAACTTGAAAAAAGTTTTACCGTACAGGACCAATGAAAATAAATACTCCGAAAAAAGTTTTGCTCAGCCGAATCAAGAAAAACTCGGGAAAAGTTTCACGAACCGAACCAAGGCAGAGAAAACTCGTATAAAGTTATAGGCAAGAAAATAGAAATTAACCCGCGGGAAGCCACTGACACCGTGTTTATAGAAACTTCCAAATTTTTTATTAAATTTGAACTGTTTCGGTGCTTTATGTTCTGTTTCATTTGCGCAGCAATTAAGACACTAACTGAGTATTTTACATTAACCCTTTATCTCATGGATATTTTCAATTTTATATGAGATGTAATTTCAAGGTAAGATTTATTCCCCAGTCTCACGGGTGAGAGGCGTTTACGATGACCACTAAGCTATAAGAGGTTGGCGCTCGAGTCCAAGGGGGATCTCACGTCTTGTGGCATTTTGCACTGCGCGTATATGTTAGAATTGTTAAGGACTGCTCACAGAATTGCTAAACACTGCTCCACACTGTGTGTATTGCTCTTATATTATTTGTAATTAGTAGTGATGGGCATCGTATATTTTTTATATCCAGATATCCTAAATTGAACTCTCTATATATTTCGGATATCCGAAACTAGATTTTGCTTTATTTTGGTTTCTTAAGCACTTATTTTTAGTTGGTGCTCTAAAGAAAATACCCTGAGCCACAAGCTGATTGTTATGAGCATAAAATATACAATTCTCAAAATAGTACTTTATTATGCAACTGCCTCAATAGTGCTGGTTATTCGGTTTAGAAGATTGCTACTGACTGATGAATACTTGCATTGGCCACCTGAAATTGAGTTGGTTTGGTTTTCGTCAATTTTGAGTTATGGTCTTCATACAGACACACTTGTGCGTACCCTCGTTCTTTATTCACTTGCACAGCAAGATAGCGATGCACTCGTGCACGCACTCGCCTAGACACTTTGTTCGGCTCGTACCGCACACTTGATGCATCGCAACAGCGTGCGTTTAAATCTCGGAAGAACCCAAAGCCATGCAATAAGTATTACTTATTGCTTACAGAATTTAAGCACTTTTGCAACACGTCAATAAAAACAGACGGGCACTGCAAAACCTACGGATATATAACGCATGCAATTGCAAAACGACATATCTCTTCTTAAACTTGAATACGATTTCAGTTTAGCTCAAAATGAAAACAGTTTTACCTATAAAATTTTAAATAGAACGGACTTACGCTATAAACCTACTTTGATTTCGTTTGAATCTTAAGTTACAGTGTCCAGTCACTACCGCTGTTCAAATATTTGGTAAATGCTAATTATGTATACAAACATGGAGGCTACGTGTATGTGTATGTAGCTTTTTGTTTAAATCCTAGGCCAACAGGCAGGGTTCCAGCCGGAACTAGATTTTGTCGGAAGCGGAATCGGAATCGGAATCAAATTTTTTGTTGGAACTGGAAACGGAATCGGAATCGGAATTTAAGTTTTAGTAATACTATTAAATGTAACTGTATAATTTTTGTTGCCATATGCTAGTTTGCATTATTTATATACATTTTCAGTAAAAATAGTTTGTGTCTAGCTTATGTTATTAAGAGTCCTGCCAATTCTCGGAGTTAGCCGTTGTTATACCGTGAAATGAGATCATGGGCAGAAAAAACCTAGTGAAGCGCATCAATAAGCCAATTTCTATCAGCCGGAAGCTAACACTACTTCTTCTCTAATGGTATATTAGCAATATTTCAATAAAAACTCATCACCGAAAATCGGAATTCGTGCATCGGAATAGCACTCAGTCGAAATCAGAATTGGAACCCAAAATTTATCGGAATTTTAATCGGAATTGGAATTTCGTATTAACCCTGCCAACACGCAACAAAAGTTTTATTTCAGTGCAGCATTCCGTATCTAGCAATATTGGGATATCAGATTATTCAAATTAGCAGCTAAACGCAAAAACAAAACATTACTCACTAATGTCTTGTCGGTGGGGTATTGCCCGATGGAATACCCGACTGCAAAGCAGATAGCCCACATAAAAAGTCAGCAGGTAATACACATTGCATAGCAGCTACAGAGTATACAGCGTTAGTACACTACTAAAACAACGCAAATAATAGCTAGCACAGGTGTACTTGAACCAGTCTCGCGGTAGCTCAGTTGGTAAGAGCGTTGACCCGGTTAGCCAAATGTCGCTGGTTTAAATCCAACCGTGGCTAATTGTTTCAACTGCCTCGAACTAATATAACACTTACATACATTGCCCATAAAGACCGCGCAATTTTACATTGTCATACTGCTGGCTGACCACATACATCTGGAAGTAGTGTTATGGCGTACCACTAACATTATGGTTCACAATGAATTTTCGGCTAATGTATGGAACGGGGCCGGAACGTTTTCCGGCCGGACTGTAATAGAGTAAGCTTAAGCTTTAGACGATTTTTTTGCTTTGGCTTAGGCTTAGGTATAGGCTCATTCTTGCGCTTAGGCTTAGGCTTAGGTATAGGCATAGGCTCATTCTTGCGTTTAGGCTTAGGCTTAGGCTTAGGCTTAGGAATATGCTTATACTACTGTTGCGGCCCTGTTCTATACATTGGCCGAATTTTCTAATTAAGCCCATTACGTATGCAACAATATGGTGACAGTAACTAGTTTAACCAATTTATTCAATTTCAATCTATCGATCAAGCGAATTTATTTTCTGCAGCCAAAAGGCTGCAAATATTGGTGAATGCTACCTGTATTGTCGAGATATGTTTAATAACTTGCCAACGGTACGTATTTGCGCAACAAAGTATATTTTAATCTTTATTTTTGCATCTGACATGAAGTAAATGCTTCTCGACAGTATTTTTAAAGAACGCATTTTAGTCATGAAGCTTTGCTAAATATTTACGTGTAAATGCTATGTACAATAATTTCAGCATGTTTACTGCTGCAACCGTACACAGCTTTCCATCTGCCAAGAAGGGTTCTATTATAACATACTTTTTCTATTTCTTTTAGGACCCATCATGTTTTGAGGGGCGAACCATTTTTTCGTAGAACTATAATAATAAGCTTTAGACTAATTTTTTGTTTACGCTTATAGGCTTTGGCTCAAGCTGAGGCTTAGGTATAGGCTAATCCATACTCTGAGGCTTAGACTATAATAGGGTAGGATTTTTGTATAAGCTTATTCTTATTCTGTTACTCTTTAGGCTTAGGCTTAGGCTTTGGTTAGGCTTAAGGATTTGCTTGTAGTACTTTTACGGCCCTGCTCTTTACATTAGCTCGCCCTACAAAGTTTCATAGACATTATTATCGTTATCAATATTAAAAAATATTTTTAATTCTGTTATACTTCATTAGAGTAGGTGTTAGCGTTGCTTTGAGATACCGCAAAATGTGACCTGCGTATTTTATATACATAAATATCAGTTTCGCATAGTTTCCATATCAGTATTTCTTGTTTTTATAGAAAAACTTTTTGTTGGGATTTCTAAGGTGTTTAGATGAAATTGAAATATCAACACGTGCCTTTTTGTTCAAATTGCAAAGATGTTTTACTATGTCACTTGGTGAAACACATTCAGTGCCCAAGTTTCACAGCTCGGTAGTAGAGTCCAACCCATGCGACTTTATGGTTTTGTTTCATATAATTGACGTTCACAACGGACCAACTATGGCCAGGAGCACTCCGACGCACGTAAAATCCACGTTTTGATCAACTTTTTTAATTTGACCTCATAAGTCTAACCGGGTGCGACCTAGCACGCCTACGATGCTTACTGTAGTGACCCGAATAAGAGGAAGGTAATAAGAGGGGATCCCATATTCACTGTAAAAAATTTGTACTTAATATTATTAAGTACTATTTGTAGTTTTTTCCTTAAATCTTGCCAACGAAAAATAGTCTTTAGTTTTAATGCAAAATTAACCACTAAAGTACGCATAAACCTCAATGTAAGCCCAATCCTAAAGCAAAAAATTAGTCTAAAGCTTAAGCTTTACTCTATTATAGTATTGCGAAGAAGTGGTTCGCCCCGGAGAGGGAAATCAGTACCCACAACCTCTTCGCATGATTAGAATGGGCCAAATTTGACTGACGTAGCGAATGTGTGTATGTTTCTCACTTGAGTCATGCAGAAATTTCTCACAAAACCGTCCAGCGTCTACCTACAATTTAGAGCGCAGGAAACACTTAAATTTATATGCGAAGTAATAAAGCGAGCAGGGTGTAACCGAATATTCGTTTCAGTTTTTGATAAAAGTCGACGTCAGTTCGCTAAAGCCTTTACATGACATTATACCGTTTCATAATGTCCGACCTTTCGCCACTCCATCTGAAATGGTTATTCCAGATAATTGCGTCGACGGGAAGGTGCTCTGTCAACCTTGTATCCCAACTGAGAAATCCGTGATTCACTACTGGGCCCCTCTTCCCACAGCACGAGCGTGAATATTGGCCAAGATATCCGGGCACCCCAACATTTGGATCAGGGAAGACCCAACAACTATGTTGACCTCACTTCTTGGCTTACGCATTTTCAGTTTCTTGCTGAGACGGACGGGGCGGTGTAGGGCGGAATGTGGCGCAAACAGGGCATGGCGGGGCAAGAAATCACGAAAATGAGGCGGGTTGAGCTCTAATGAAAAACGCCGACCCTGGGCAGTTAAAATGTTTGTTCCAATTGTATCTATATTCCACAAAGTATTAAACAAAATGTATATTCAATAAAACTTTTCGCCGTTTCCTATGTTTTATACGCAAAACAATCCAAATCAAAAACAATTTTTCCATGCGAAAACATTTGCTCCCACCCAAAGGCGTATCAGTTATGCTAATATGCAGAATAGATATCAGCTGACTAATTCAATTTGAATTATCGGTTTTGGAGGTTTGTACACAATTTATTTAGATTACTCTCGCCCAAAACCCCTTAGTAATGAAATTATATTGCTTGTAATCAGAGTGTAAACGGATAGTAAAATTAACGGAAGTGGACATAGACAGTGATTAAAATAACGGTAACGGAAACGGAAAACAGATATTGAAGTCACAAGTTTCCAAGATATTTTATGTTTCTGCTAACACAAGTGAGGCGTGAAAATATATACATGGGGTTTTCTGAATTTTTGAAGAAAAAATAGGGTATGCATCGAAATTTTTCAGATAATGGATGAGTTTCGTAATTTTTATTTCATTTAAAACAATTGCAGCAATCTTTGTAATGAAAAATTGCCAGATATATACATGATATATAAAAAATTTTGAGTGTAATAGCACAATTTCCGGTATTTCTATAACGGAAACGGATATCCTGTTATACCCTACTTGTAACCCTAATGATTAGCGAAATAATTCATATGTCTTAATTTAGCTTTCACCAGTTAAGCTAATATGCAAATTAGTTATTAGCTGCCGGCCAATTTTCGGATTGGAGGTTTAAACAATTTATTCAAATTCCTTGCACCCAAAAACCTTTTACTAGTCAAATTAGATTGCTTGTAGCTCTAATAATTAGTGCAATTAATGTAAAAAGTCCTAATTTAGGCTTTACCAGTTACGCAAATTAGCCTGTTAGGTAATAAACGGCTTAAAATGTAAAGCCCCCCTGATAGGTTAACACCCCAAAATACTTGGGTGTTACAAACAAACAAACAAGTTCATCAAAATCGGTTCAGCGGTTCCTAAGATTCTTTCCGGACGGACGGAGGTTCGGACGGACGGACATTCACCTTTCGACCGCAGAGTACAAAACATGAAACACTTCGCAAAAACGGGGCAAAAAACTTCGAAACGGGGCAAAAATTCGTAACGGGTGGCAGCGCGGGGAAAAGTCAGCGCTGGGCAAAAGATTGAGTGACTGCCCCAAGGGGAGGGCGGGGCTGGGCGGAGCAGCCTTTTCTGCCCCACTTCCAACTCGGTGTTTAAATAAAGAGTCGCTCATCAGAGACTTCTGTATTCGCCATTTGTGACCTCAGACTCGGCATATATTTTGTCTCAGCTCGTGTCTGCTCCCTTTGCCCCGCGATTATAATTAAGCCGCCCTGAGACATCGTGAAGTCCTACTCTGTTGCTAGAAATCTTATACAAAGACATAGACAAAATCTACATTTTAACGGTTTATATTTAAAATTTTGTGTATTTACCGAGTTTAGGTTTGTGATAAAAGACAAATTCCAGATATGGACCCAGTTTTGGCTTTGTGAAAATTGCGGGCCCCGGGTATTTATTGTGAAATGTTGCAACTCTAAATTCGCACTATAGCGTTTAATTTAATACACATTTAATACTGTCAAATGTTTGACGATTACTATAGCGATTTGTGTTCACGAATACTTGGTGATATAAAACTGCGAAAACAAATACAAAAAATCAGGACTGAAAAAGGTAAATCCAACGCTGTCTGAGGCTGCAATCGGCAACGGGGCACGTTTCGATAAAAGTAGGGGCTTTAAATCCCGCAGTCAATATGAAGTATTGTTACCGGTCCTGAAGGGCCGCAACTAGGGTATCCGCACTCCCCAACCTGTAAAATGAAGTCCCTAAAGTATCATCTTACGAAGCAGAAGCTAATGCAAGAATGGGAGGCCACATACGGTTTGGCTGAATATTCAACGGCGAAAGAATCCTTGTGGGCGAAACGAGTGATAAGCCATGTAGACGGGATTTATGGTGGATTCGAATTGCGTCAAAGGTGCAAATTTTTTAAACTCGCATGGTTGATCAGTTTTGTCGGGAGGGGGGTGGGTGCAGGTGAACTGAAATACGGAAACAGGAGTAAAATAATGAACACTTTACAGAGAAGAATTGAAATATTTCACAAAACCATTAATCTCTTTAGGGTTTCATACGCGATGGCACTTGACTTATAAACGCTGTGAGTTGAATTCAAACTACGATTGTGTTTCTTTGTTATTTTCAAAATTAAATTAACATACGGCAGGCACAGGTTTGGGCCTAAAAACACGGGTGTGCTCCAAAACTGCCTTGGCGGATCACACACGGGTTGGTAAGCGACCCCATCTGGCGCATATATTCCTCCCGAAATTTTTTTGAAAGATAAGAATAAAAGCCACTTTTAACAGACTTTAGACGCACCTTTTCGATCCTATGGGTCAGAATGGTTTTTACATAAAGTTATACCTTCCTAAACTGAAATACTGGCTTTATAATGGTTGATTTTGAGATGTAGCTTAAACTTCACGTATCGAAATGGCATTCCAGACAGCGACCATATTCAAATCACTGGTATCGATCCACACGTAACGGAAAACGCTATCTTGCATCATACAAATGACTACGAACAGTGTAACAGTGCGCCATTTCAATGGATTATACGACGTGGTCAACCTTTCACTCTAACAATACATTGCGACCGAAAATATAAACCAGATAGCGATGTTATAATACTCGAATTCACTTTTGGTAATCACATTTCGAGTATATTTCTGATTTTGAGATTGTGAGTGTAGGTTTTGTTTGTGCGGTAATCTAATATATCACTTGAACGTCGTCCAATGTAGGCTTTCTGAACAATGCATGTCAGATTAAAGATTGTACCACGGTTTTTATAGGTAGTTGAGAAGCTTTCACCGTGCGTTTGAAGAGCCCATGTATAGAACAGGACCGGAACAGTAATATAAGCATATATTACTAAGCCTAAGCCTAAGCCTAAGCCTAAGCGTATAGATGAGCCTATTCCTAAGCCTAAGCCTAAGCCTAAGCAAAAAATTAGTCTAAAGCTTAAACTGACTCTATTATAGCCCCTCCGGAAAATGATCCGGCCCTGTTCTATCCATGGGCCTTTTGAAGTAATAACGGTTCGGGACAGGACTGCTTTAACTGTGCGGTCCATATGAGGCACAGTTCATACCCGTCCCATCGTGCATTAACCATTGTCTTAAACGTACAGTCCTGTTATACGCAATTTCGGCACAGATTTTATAACAAAGAAACATGGCAAAATATAAGATAGGTTTAAATTCTATACATACTAAATGTATATAGTAAATTTTTTTAAAATTCATCTTTTTAGCTTTTCGTACGGGTAGTTTATTTAAGAAACTAAAAAATTTTATGATCTTGGGACCGTGGTAAAATCCAGTTGTAGCACGACTTATTGTCCTTCCGATGCACACACGCACAATGCAAAGCGCTGCTTCAAGATTGCTGTGCACTCGCACCTCACTTACCGCCCGGCGCATGTAAGTTCAGAACTAGCGCAACGAACTGGCGAACAACTCGCACTATCGCACTTGCTGCAAACTCGTCAGCGTAGTTGTTCTTTATAAACTACCACAGCAAGACAGCTATGCGCTCATGCAAACACATACCGCACTTTGTTCGGCTCATGCAGCGTACTTGTCGCATCGCAGCACCGTGCGTTCTATCAGAAGAACGCAAAGCCGTGCTAAAAACTGTTACATATGTATAGCTTTTGTCATATTCAACGGTTGATCCAAAAATAACATTAATACAAAATTTTGGATTTGATCTCTGTTAGGCTTAGGGGGCCTAATCCGTGATGAAGCCTTTTGTATTAACCATTAACCCAGTAGTACTAAATCACCAAAAGACGTGAGAGCCCCCTCGGGCTCGAGCGTCAACCTCCTATAGCTACAGTGGTGATGGTATACGCCTCCCACTCCAGTCACCGGAGTTCGAAACGTAGCATAAAAGTAGGTCTCAGGGGAAATAGAAAATATTCATGTGAGAAAGGGTTAATCACGATATAAAGAAGACATTTGTACTTTTATAAAATTTCTGCGACAAATTGCGCTTATTTGCAAGTTTGAGACAATTTCAGTCCCTTTAACTGTGAAGGATTGTTAAAAAAGATGCTAAAACCAAAATTGCAGGTCAAACACCGAAACGTGAAAGAGAAACTCGCAAACTCATTAGGGTCAAAGAACAAACCGGTCAACTTTCGTGGAACTGGTCAGCCAAAATAAAGAAACAGCAAGATTTCAATGTAAGCCAGCGATATTCGTTAGCAATATTACTAAAGTATAAAATGGGTATACGGAACCGATTAGATTAAACCATTATTAATATAACATTAATACTTCAAAACTTACTTGTATTACTTTCTAAAACCTTCTAAAACCAGCTAAAACAACTGGAATGAGTTGAAAACCAGTTTTCTGCAAAATTTTTTGATGAAATATATTCAACGCCGCCACAAAGTAAGACATAAAGTGTCAAAGTGTTAACCTTAACTCATTTATGTAGGCGACGCAGTTTAACATTTACACTTGAGCTGAATTACAGCTTTATCCTTACACCATGACTTAAATATTGAAAGCAAATATTTAGCAATCATGTCAAAAAACGTCAAACGCTGTTGGCTTTTTTTAAAACATCGTTTTATATTGGTAAGAAAATAGCATTTTGACAAATGCTAAAAGGTGGTTACTTATCAATAGCGCTTTGTTACGCTAACTAGTCATGTCAGAGTTTCTCCACTTAGAAAACATTTTCCAAAGATGCTGTTGGAAACGTGAGAAGCGTTTCAAATAGCATTTTTTGAAACGATTCTTTATGCTAATGCAAATTCCAAAATTTGCTGCGTACACTAGGTGGCTTTTGAGGGGATCGCGTGATGAACACTGAATCGAAAAATGCTTCAGTGTGCTGCACGATGAAAGCCAAAAAAGCTCCAGTGTTCATCACACTGCCGCCTGAAAAGTCACCTGATGTACGCATAATATTGTGGAATTTGCCTAAATTTTCTATTTGCGCTTTGATAACTGTTAAGTTCGTTACATACTTCTCGTCTATTGGCTATCAACGCAGTATTTGACTTTAAATTTAAATTTTATATTAAAAATACGATTTAGCATGGAACTGAAACGTTTAAAGTAACAGGTCTCGATGTTAGAACCAATTTTTCAAAAGCGCAAAAATCACAAATCTGGAAAGACCTCTCGGTAACCAGACGTACAAAATAAAACAAATAGAAATACTCAAAACTCTCTCAAAAACGTGAAAGAATAAATATAAGTTTTTTGCAACGTTATTATTTTTAGGTTGCCGTAGAGGTGATGACATCGGGGACATCGTTGGTCGGCGAATGGAAGCTGAAAGTACATACTTAGCGATCTCAAACAGTCCTGGCGAATGCAAGCGAGCCCAAAAAGACCTGGGCATTTCGAACAGGAATCAAGACCAAGATTTTGAACTTTTACTACTAAAATCGTGTTTGGCTTTTAAATTCAAATTATTAGGTCCTGGAGCCAGTGTGCGCTACAATTAGGGATAATTGACATTTATGGACTCTAATTATGGTTCAGGAACTCTATCCGCTTACGGACTCTTATTAGGGATACGGACTCCTATTGATTGGGACTCGAAACGGGGACCCCCCTTTATTACCCCCTCTTATTCGGGTCAATACAGTAAATGCGGCTTCTGCCGTCAGAAACATCTGGATCCACCACTGTCAAACTGGACTGACAATTTTCGTGATAAATGTTTGTTTAGCCAATAGTCGGGAATCACTATCCAGTAAGGAACAACACGGTTTAAGAATCGCTTTCCAATCGGTATACAAGAAAACTTTTTAAAACCACGCAATAAGTTTTGAATGTAACATTCCAAAGTAACCTTGCATTATCACTCAAGCTTTTGATGCGAGGCAAAAAAACGTTTAATTCGACGGATAGTTGCAATACCGGATATATATCAGTAACGACGGGTGGTGGAGGGCGCGTTGAAAACAAATAACAATCCGTAACCGAATAACAGGAGGGCACCCTCTGGAGAGGCCAAATAAATATCAGTCCCTCCCCTCTTATTCTGGTCACTACAGAACACACCGACACCATCACCACAACAATAACAACATCAACAACAGCAACAACAACAATGACAACAACAACAACAACAACAATAACAACAACAACAACGACGACGACGACGACAAAAACAACATCAACAACAACACCACCACCAGCACCACCACCACCACCAACAACAACAACAACAATAACAACAACAACAACAACAACAACAACAACAACAACAACAACCACAACAACAACAACAACAACAACAACAACAACAACAACAACAACAACAACAACAACATGTTTTAGGCCCGTAGCCAGCTCACGTTGCTACGGGGGCTAAAAAATTTTAAATTTTCAGAAAGGTCATACAAGAGTTTGCGTTAACCTACAAGCAGGTTGAAAATTTTCTAGGGATGCAGGAATTTTTCTATGGGGACGAGCCACCCTGCCTCCCTTGTCTACGGGTCCAACATTTTTCCTCGTCAATGTTGTTTTAGGTTCACACTGGCAGAGATATTAGGTACAATTTTGACACTGAACCGGCGTACGAATATCCTGGATTAATTTTCATTCTTTTCAACGCTTGGTCCCGAGATGATCCAGTTTATATGGCTTCAGACGTGGATCGTGACGAATACGTTCTTGGAGATTATGGTACTATCTGGAAAGGCGCCAAGCGTACACAGCTCAGTGGTTGTCCGTGGAATTACGGCCAGGTGAGTGAAGTATTGCTTAAAAAACAACACTGAGTCTTGACTCCTGAGAGTCATTTTAAACTTCTTTTGGCATTGTGTTAGATAATGAATTTATGGATGTCATATGCATAGGATACTCTGAGTCGCTATCAAAGGCTTCGCCGGCCGATTCTTTCAGCCCAAATTCGTGTTCATTGTCCCTGATGTTCATTGATTTCTCGCATTCTATTCCATCAAGCATTTGGACTTTTACGTTACTATATTTTTTTGACACACCCTTATTTGTAGCACGAGTTTCCGCATATTTCTGCCAGTTTAAGTCAATAGGCATAACTAAACGTCTAAAAAATCATCGTTTTATAGGATTCTGGAAAAATTTTCCGTCAGATAATTTTTCACGTTTTCCACATAAAGTTGCTGCTGAGCAACTAAAGTGAGAGTGAGCTTGTTATTTTTGTTCATAACTCAAATCCCTTAAAACCGGCCGCATATCTCTTCTAATTTATCATTTTACTAACTAGAAAAAAACTGGAAACTTTCAGTATTTGCCACGTATTCTATAAGGCAGGCCAACCGGTGGTATCCTTTGGGGACTGTGACGTGCAAACTTGACACCTATAGCATATTATAAAAACACTAGCTATGTGTTTGATATTGCGCATAAATATTGTCAGGGACACTTATTTTGCAATGATGGTCAAAATCATTCAGCAGGACTGGAAATTTTCAAAGAACGCTCTCTTTTATATATATCTATGCCGCCACACCTTGCAATGTCTTAGAATTATATATATATATATATGAATGTTTTTTTTTCTTTGTTGGTTTTGCTCTATATTTTTGTTATTATTACTATTTCACCACATTTTGTCGTGTTTATCATGTCCTGTGGATCACCTTTGCCTTGTAACTTGCATTGCCTGATTTATGCATTGATCTGTATGAATATCTTCTCATTGATGTCACTGGGTTCCGTTATATTTTGGTTCTGTACACGTTATTAGCATCGGAGTCCCAGTCTAAAGGCCTCTAAATTTTGGCACAACGAATAGTAATTGACTAGATACCACCGGAAGACTGACTAGAAAATTGACTAGATAAATCTACTAGGAGTAATGACTAGATCCTATACCACCCCGGAGTTGACTAGACTACATCCGACCAGCACTTGAAATTTAAACAAAAGCACCGGTCGCACTTATATTTTCTTTTCGCTGAAGGAAATTTTGAATCCTTTTTATAGCGTCTGGCGGTTTATCGCTCTGAAGTGATAAGAGGAAATTTTAGTAGGTAGAAACTTGACAGGGAGAACCGGTGTTCAACGGATATGATAGGACGGAGGGGTTTTTAGGCGAGAGTAAGAGAACCACCCCTAGAAACTCGGCCGGTCTGTCTAATTTGAGGGTTAAAAAGGGAACTTGGGACTATGCGCAGGTCACTTAAAGCAGAGGTTTTTAGTCGGCTCACTAGCTGCCCCGTTTTCTTCCTTTGTCACCCGTCTATGAGCACGCACATATATATATCTATATATGAAGGTATGCACGAATTATCAGAGCACGCGTACATTTTCCGAATTGAAAACTGTCGGGTTACTAGTGGTGGAGAATAAAAAGGGGCGCACCGGGTACGGAACGTACTTGATGATCTTGGATGGGGGAGCCGAATCCCCCCGGATAGGTAATTTCCCAAGAAGTAGCGAG